>CAUYRT010099754.1:0-54941 GCA_963574885.1 Lepilemur ruficaudatus | reverse complement strand
GGCTAATTTGTTACATGTATTTTTAGTTGGCTAATTAATTTCTTTCAATTTATAGTAGAGACGGGGTCTCGCTCTTGCTCAGGCTGGTCTCGAACTCCTGACCTTGAGCAATCCACCCGCCTCGGCCTCCCAGAGTGCTAGGATTACAGGCGTGAGCCACCGCACCCGGCCGAGAGTAAGATCTTATATTAAATTATTTTTTTCTTCTCTTTCAGTGCATTCATTCAGAATGATTTATAACACTGAAATACTTTCAGTTTTAGGAAACATAAAGAAACTTAAGTCAAAATTCTACTAAGCCCTCAAAAGTCAGCAATTTACGAAGTTAATAATCACTATAAAGTTAAAAGGGTTCATTATTTAATGCTCAAATCAAGAAATGGCAGGTTTTTTTCCCCATGTGAATTAAAAAATCTTGCTTTTATAAGGTTAACTGCCAATGAGTTAACTCAAGAAAAAAAGTAATCCAGTAGCTCAGGAATCATTTCACCTACTAACTTTGAGGATGTCTAGTGTGGGGAAAAAAAACAAAACCAGAAACTGTTTATGCCAGACTCGCTCTATGCTTTGCCTGTGCTGCATAATCACAATATTTTCTCTTCAGATTAAAACCTCATTCCAATATTTTTTATCTTACAGAATTCAGGTAAGACTGTTGTATCCAATATATGTAAAAGCAATTCTTTAAAAAGGCACTGATTTAAAATTAAAGTTGCCCCTAAAAACAAGTGAACAAAATCAACCCATCAATTGCAAATGAGGTACATGTTAAGGTTGTACCAAAAATTTGATAAATTCTTAATAAATTTTTAAGAATTTATTTTTATGAATAAATTGGTTTAAATGCATTTTATTTAAAAGTGAGTGGATGACTGAGTGTTTTGGGTTCCATAAGAAACCTTGGCCATAAAATTGTAAGTTTTGGTGCATTAAGAAGTGTAAAAATAAGATATAAATTTCTTTTCTACCCAAAATAAATGAATAAATATGAGACCACAAAGTCTTAAATTTATCTAATGGTTTTTAGGAAAATTAAAACTGCTTCATATCTTACAGTAAGCAATTTTTCACAACCATGTTTTTGAAGTTACCTGTGTGGCTAGTCCTTTACACCTTGGAGTAAAACTGAATATGCCAGGAAATGTCTCCAATTATAATAATGTGCCTTTATGACTTTGGTATGGGGCTTGTATTTGCTATCAAGGTTTGCTTTCTCTACTCATGGCATTTTCATACCTATAGCATCTCTCTCCTGGTTGAGAGCCAGAAGCTGTTGCATCTCTCAAGGGTTTTAGAGCAGTACAGTGTTGTAAGGACTGGAGGTTGAGGGTCCACTAGATTGTGCTGAGGAGCCTTCTTCCCTTCATTTAGTCAAGCATGTAAAAAGTAACTATGCATCCAGTAAAATGCCAGCGCAGAGAAGGGGCTTAATGACATAGAAGAGGAGGCACGTAGATGATCATAAGTTTAAGAAACGCCCAATTTTAGTTAGAATGAGTATATACTACCTAGTATTACAGGCAGTTGCGTATCTATCTACACTACTGGATTGTAACTTTTCTGATTTCAAGCACTATGTCTTCAAATTAAGCTCAAACATTTATTGATGGTTACCATGAGTCAGAGATTGTGCAAAAGCACTGTGGATTAAAATGAGAACGCATAGTACCTTCTATTTTTGCTGCTCTGAGTCTGGCAGGGAGTGTAGAAAGGTAAAACAAGCCAACGTAATACAATGTGGTAAGTGTTGTAAAATATATAGAAGAATACATGAGCAAATGAGGGAATGAATGGTTTTGCTAGAGACAAAATGGCAGTAATAATATTAGGGAACGCTTCAAAATGTACATAGTAGACAGCCCTGGAGCTAGAAAGCAAATAGCACAGGCATGAGACTGGCAAAGGCAGGCTGGGATTAGGAAAGGTCTTTGTAATGATACACTAAAGAGTCAGAACTTGATATTGTGGGTAGGTGTGAGGTTTGAGAAAGCTAAAGAGGAATCAGATCAGATTTGTGTTTTTAAAAGTTCTTGGCCAAGAACAAGTTTGATGGATTGTGGATTGGGAGGGAAAAGGAAGCTATTATAATAGTCCACAAGGAGAGTGAATGCCTCAATTAGTCTTGCTACTAAGAGTAGAAAGATCACCCTCTTCCCCCTGAGATGGAGGGAGAGAGAATAGAGGGAAAGAGAAGGTGGAGGGGGGAGAGAGAGAGAGAGAGAAAGAGAAAGAGAGAGAGAGAGAAAAGAAAGAAAGAGAGAGAGAGTGAGAGAGAGGGAGGGAGGGAGAGGGGCGGGCAGAGGGAAGAGTTAGTACTGAGGGTTTTTGTCGTCGTTATTTAAGTATTATTCATGTTTGTAGCCTCAAAATTCTAACACATGTAAATGCTCAGTAAGTTCTGTAGGTTTGGGATATACCTATTTTACTCACAATTTTATCACTAAGGACTGACATTTAGATACTCTTTTATGTGAATGAAAATGACATCTGTGTGAAAGAATTGGGGAGAGGGCATTCTTCAGTTTCACATTAATTGAATTTGAGGGTTAGCATTAATGATAATTAATATAAATAAAAATAGGAGTCAGAGAAACGGGAGAAAAAATAAGAATGGCTGAGAATGTTCTTAAGACACAGGTGGTTGTAGCACAATTACTTGCTGGCATTTACCTTTTCCCTTTCTCAAATACATTAATCTAAAAATGAATGATTATGCATTCAGAAATGGCATAAATTCTAAAAGTGAAGAACAGATTTTCTACCACTGTACTGAGATGGCAGGTAAATACGATGTATTTCTTTAATAAGATAATACTTCCTTTTTGCTGAGTTATTAACTTTCTTAGCTAGCAACTCTACTTTCCAATAAAAATTAGGAAAGTATACAGAAAGTATCAAAATTGTCAAAATAAATGCCAATAAAATATGATGCACTTTACAAAAGCCCCTCAGAGACTTACATAACTTGTACACAGTTCTGTGAGTGAGTTGGGATAGCTTCTAAGCAAATAACAGACTGAAGCCCTGGAGCCCCCAAAACTGACATTTTTCAGAGTGGGGAAGGATGTAACTAAACGTATTCTTTTTGGTTTCCCCGTACTGTATATATTGTATATGACAGTACACATTGTTTGTTGACGGGTATCTCAGCTTTTGAAAACCCCTATGGGGATCCTTTAGAAGTTTTAATGATTATACAACACCTCTCCCTTTTTTTTCCTTTTTTTTTTTTCATTTTCTGGTACTCTAGTATACCACACTAATTTTCCAACACCAAAATGCTAGGTTTTTTTGTGAAATAATATTACTTTGGACATAAGCAGCTTTGTTCGCCCTTCATGATGCTATCTATAACCCCTCTTCCGGTCCTCTTCATTGCCTCCCCTTCTCACCTCATCTCTGAAACTTCACCGTAAGTCCTTCCTACTCCTCAGTAATTACAATCCCTTGATCTCTCTTCCTCCATACCACCAACCCAAAAAAGAGGCTCAGCTGGAGCTAGCAGGAGCCCTCTCAAGCAGGCAGATACCAGTTGAAGGAGGAGAAGTGTTAGAACAGTGTTAAGAAAAGCTCCACCCTGGAGAGCTAAGCACTGCAAGAAGTACATCAGAAGTGAGCTCTTGGCCGGGCGCGGTGGCTCACGCCTGTAATCCTAGCATACTGGGAGGCCAAGGTGGGCGGATCGCTCCAGGTCAGGAGTTTGAAACCAGCCTGAGCAAGAGCGAGACCCCATCTCTACTAAAAATACAAAGAAATTAATTGGCCAACTAGAAATATATAGAAAAAATTAGCTGAGCATGGTGGCACATGCCTGTAGTCCCAGCTACTCGGGAGGTTGAGGCAGAAGGATTGCTTGAGCCCAGGAGTTTGAAGTTGCCATGAGCTAGGTTGATGCCATGGCACTCTAGCCCGGGCAACAAAGTGAGACTCTGTCTCAAAAAAAGAAGTGAGCTCTTAGGGCATCTCTGGGCTGGAGGACTAACAGGAGGGAAGTAGCAAAATCAGCAGCTGTTTATACTGTTTTGTATAAAATTTTAACTTTGAAATGTATTAAACAGACTCACTAATTTTTTATGTGAAATAAATACAGGAATAACAAAGTTAATGCATAGAACGTGTAACGTGTAAGTCATACTTTAATTCAAGGAGAGCCCTCTTTTTTCCTACATAGACATCTGTTAGGTTTTTTAAAATATCAGCTTTTTTTTTTATCATTTATCCATTTTCTGAGTTTTTTTAAACTTTTATTTTTCCTGTTATATTTAATACTAATAAAGGGCATGGGTAATACAAAGGCGATATTCAACGTAATATACTTGACAACTCAACAAACAGCTCTGAACAATATCTAAGTGGCAGCAGGGGAGCTATAAGAAGTTTCATATTGCAGAAGAACAGTGGAAGGCAGAATAAAAAGGTGAGCATGGGTCAAATCATAAAGGGCCAGACTTCTAAAGGCCTGTGATAAAAAGCCTAGAATTTATCCTGTAGGTGCTGAAAGCCACTAAAGGGTTTCCAGCAGGAACCATCTATGTTTTAGAAAGATGTTTACGGAGAATACATTGGAGGGGAAAAGACCAGGGAGAAGACACCTGAAATAAGTGGGGCACAATACAAAGAAGGAGGATTATTAGTCAAGACCTCTTATTGCAAGAAACAGAAAACTATCCCAAACTGGCTTAAGCCAAATAGAATTCATTTATAAACTTACAAAATTATGTAAGAAAATAAGATTGCCTATAGAGTGCATTGCCTGACAAAAGAGATATTAAGAAGGGAAGTTAGATAGCTTATCCTGTGGTTCCTCCCAAAGTGAACTTTTTAGAACCTTAAAATAAATCTCAGCACCTGTTTCAAATGGTAATTTGCTAGGATGATTGCATAGTCCATATTCATTCATTTATTCAGAAACTATTTAATGAAGGTTTAATACGAGCTAAGCTCCATATTGCTAGCTGGTAGGTATGTTTACTGGTGGGAAAAGAAAAAAGCAAAAACCTGACATCCTCTACTTTCATAGACCTTACAATCTAAAGAAGGAGAGAAAATTTTCTTAAAAGCTTGTGAAGCCTTCTGTAACCTCTTTAAATCCCAGTTTCCTCACTTATGAAAAACAGAGAAGATGGGGGAAGATGTTGTAAATATATATAAGTTTATACATATATCTAATAGACTGTTGTGAGGATTAAGTAAACATTCTTACTTTAAAAACCACCAAATCTCCAAGAATAATTTGATAAAATTATTTGGTGTGGTCATTGTTACTTGTCTCTATCTCCTACAAAAGGTAACTATTTTAACAGTAGTATAATAAAAGGTACACCTTACTGATGATGTATGCTCTGGTAAACTGGATGTATTTTGTTGTCACAACACTTAGCGAAATTGCAAATAAAGTCTTAAATTTAAAAACAAAACTTAAAAACTTAAACTTCAAGTTTAACATTAAGTGATAACTCAGGCTTATCCCAGAACTAAAAAAAACAAAAAAGTTTAACTTTAAGTGAAAAACAAAACTGGTATTAAGTCTGGTAACTCAGGTCAAAACAATTCCCGAGGCTCTCAATAAGCCCAGCCTCAAGTAGAATTCTGAAGAACTGTCCAGAAAGTTACATGTAAAAATCTGACAGTTGACAACACAGATTTTAGCATAAAGGAAACTGAGAGAAAAGTTCACAATCTTCATAGGTATATGTCATTTAGCATAAGGGCTGACAGCCATGACAGTGTTGTATTACAATGCAGTAATTAAATCAAGTAAATATGACATTAAATAATGTTCAGTATACCACTTTGAGAAAGGGATGGCATTATGCAATATGTTTTAGAAATATTTCAATGCAAAATAAAAACTACCTCTTTCACGCCCTAAAATTATTTTATTCCTAAATTAGCTTAAGTCACATTTCCTTTGATTTTTTTTTCATTTTTCCTTTGATATTTTTTTTCATTTAAAAAAGAAATCTACTTTAGATCCACTACAGAGAATAGATTAGAGTAAGAACAGTGAGGTTGCTACTGCCTTAGTCTAGGTAAAAGAGAACAGTGGCTTGGATTAAGGTTGACAAAGAGTAGACACTAATGGAAACAGGCACATTTGAGAGCTATTCAAGCAGGTACAAGAGAAAGGACTCAGTGTCTGATTGGAATTGGGGGAGGAAGAGAAGGAAGAATCAAGGTGACTTCCACATATCTGGCTTGGACAACTGGGTGGAATGGTGCTTCTCTTGAAATGAATTACGGAAAATCAGGAAAAGAATAGGTTTGAAGAGAATGAGTGCTGTCTTCCACATACTGAGTCTGAGTACTTACAAGTTAAGAAGAAATCACCACTGGCAGTTTGATATAACGTCTTGAGCTAAGAAGAGATCTTTGATGCACATATAGACATGGAGTCATCATATCATTTAGTTAGGAAGTAAACCAGAAAAAAAAGTTATGTCATGGATGTCAAGTGTTTTAAGAAATTAGGTATGTTAGAGGCACTGAATGCTACTAAGTAGTCAAGTAAGATCAGGACAAAAATTTGTTTGATTTAGTACAAAAGTCTGTTGGAGTCACTGGTGACCTTAGTAAAGTTGTTTGCGTTGTGGGAGGATAAGACACACTATAGTGAATTAAGAACGAATGTGAGGCCGAGGCGGGAGGATTGCAACCAGGAGTTTGAGGTTGCTGTGAGCTAGGCTAACACCATGGCACTCTAGTCTGGGTCTGTCTCAAAAAAAAAAAAGAATGAATGTGAGGTGAGGAACAGCGTATATTGCTGGCCCAGACTGCTCAATCTGGCCAGGAGCGTGAAGAAACAATGTAGTATCTGGAGGGGAAAGTACAGAGGTTGTCAGAAGATTGGTGGAGGGATTATGGAGGGGTTGTCAGAAAGCTGGGAGAGATGTAAGCATATTTTTAAAAGATGATGATAAGGATACAATGGAAAGAAATAGGTTAAAGATGCTGGAAAGAAAAGAGAGCATTGACAGTCTAAGATTCCTACAAGGAAGGAGAGAATGAAATTCAGAGCATAAACTGAGGTACTCATCTTACAGAGGAGGACAACACCTTATCAATTGTGTTTGGAGGGAAAGTGAGCAGGCAGGTAGGGTTTAGAGCAGGATTCCATCTGAAACTCCCAGTTTCTTTCTGAAATTGGAATGGAATGAGGTATGGTTGTTGGTTTAATAGAAGAGATAACAATTTGATTACAGAAATTGGGAATTGACGGATTATGTTAAAACCCAGTGAAATTTGGTAATCATAAAATTTATAGTGGTTCCATTCTTTCCTGTTGTACACTTACAGAAAATTTTAGGGCTCACATAAGATACAATATATTCATGGTAAGACACTGTTTTATAATTTCAGAATATAGTTTAACAACAGCCTACCTAAAATAAATGATTACATGACTCTTGTATTACATCAGAATTAACTGAGCCTAGTAATTTCCCCCCACTTGAAAAGGTACATACAGTTCAATCATCAAGATGTGGTTTAGATGCTATAAAATCCAAGTTTTTAGTATCAATCAACCCTATCATATGACCACAACTATAAAATGCATTGATACGGAAAGTGTTAACTATACAAAAATATAACTGCATTTTGTGTACAAATGTTTAATCCTCATTAATCTGATTAGATGACCCTAATTTAGCCAGAGTCTTATACGTTAACAATGTAAAGAAAGATTTTGCTAAACACATTAGGGCATTTTTGTTTTCTTGTCTAACTGGCTAAACTTTAAGACTTTAGCAAGTCAATTATTATATTTGATTGCAAACTAAAGTCTCAATTATTTATTGAAGGTTGGTTTTTTAGGATCTGCTTAGAAACACTCAACTGGCAAGTAGACTCATTCAATATTCCTGAAATATTAACATTACATTTAAAATTTTCTTTAAATTTTACCACCTTAGCATGGTTTTCCTGAGTTATCAACCATTTACTGTAGGCCTATACCCAAAGTGATCTTGAATGATCACTAAAAAATGCCTTTACAATCAATTTACAAAAAGGCATAATAGGCACAAATAATGTGATTTAAACATCAAAAATAATATTCACATTTCCATGAATAAAAAACTCAAATACTTATGATTGTTACAATAGTGAAATGCAATCTTAGGCCTTAAATGTAACAGCGGTCCGCAGAAAATTTACAAGATTAGAGAAATGGGTGTCAATACTTCTATACTAAAAAGAGCGGTTCTTAGAAAAATTCACTAAATTCTAATTTTCATTACTAAAAATGAAATTATAAGATATTTTTGAAAGGGCCCAACAGATAAGCCTACTTATATCAAGCCAAAGGATTAAAAAAGCTAAGACTTAGCTTAAGTCACATTTCCTTTGATATTCAGTCTTCTAATCAACTATCCATTTATTTCACCCTTAGAAAACGATTTATCCAAAGTAAATACAAGTCAGGAAAAAATGAATAGTTGATATCATCACTTATGTTTACATCGACTTTTCAATCAAATGCAAAGGTGAAAAGAAAATTCAGTAAAATCTTTTCTAATAAAATATTTTCTTAACAAAAAACACTTAAATATTCTCCAGGGTTTTTTTCCCCCAGCATGATTATCAATGAGTTGAAATTTAAAGTCATCAATATAGATAAGACCTACTTTCTCTCAGATCCTCAAATCTTTTCCGACGCAGTAACAATACTCGAATTCTGAACTACCAATGCTTAGGAATTCAAAATATTAAGTAAAAAAGATGCTCCTTGATGGCAAAGTCACAGAATCTCAAATCTCCTTATTAAGGCTATGTTAGAGTGCCCAAAACATCAAATATAAACACAATGTCCATTGTCTGTTGCATTAACACTGCAGAAGTATCTGCAGAAGTATCTAACACTTGTATGATTCTACTGCATAAAATTTGCTTGCTATACTTCAAACACCAAATGTACAGTATCGTTATAGTGGCTTACAGAATGTTTTAAAAGATTTTTTTGATCAATGTAAAGCAACATTAAATCTTCATGAAAAGCACACCATCATTACATTTTGGAAAGACTAGGCATAATCTGTAATGTAATACAACAGCTTAGTGTCACTTATGTGGTAAAGGCCCATAATGACTAAGCCAGGTAGGCCGTGGCTTACCAGATTTTTATTCATTTTACACCATACTCATTTTTCCCCTTTTTTATGTATAAAGTGCTCTTCAGTTTATCAGTATATTAAATTTTTAAAAATTACTGTTCAAGACTAGTTAGAATGATTCAGCAACTAAATCTTAAACCTAAGAACAAGAAATGCAGCTGATTTTTCTCTAAAGCAACCAAAATTTCACTCAAGAAAATCTACCTGTCTGGCCAAGGAAAAGAATTAGTTTATATCAAGTAATTCAATAAAGTATATGCTATAAAATTGACCATCTGAAAAATAATTTAAAGTAATATTCATATAAACCAGTACCTAAATTGTGTAATTTTGCTATTATTTTCAGCAGATGAAAAGCATCCTGATTCACTTAATTTTAATAGGCTCATAATTTAATTAACACATTTTAAGAAGATGCTATCCTTATAAGTGCCCTTACCTTTTAAAATTTCTTTACTATTACCTGCAAACAATAGGTAACAGAGCTTTGCCTCTGCTCTTCATTCTTTTCTACTAACATTTGTTCACAGCTTGAATAAAACATTACAATATTTATGAAATTAGTCATTGTAATAAGAGCACTATTTATAATTTACTATTTCACAGACACCCTCTGCAACTTTCTACAAAGCTCTTTTTACCCTCTTTGCTTCTAATTTCAGGGGTTTTTTGTAGAGGATGGGGGGGCAGGGAAAATGCATTCTGGAAGGGATACCAATTAAAAGTATTAGCAAAAATAAAGAGACCAATCTTTGTTCAATATTGGGCAATATAAGATCCTAACTAATGTTAATTAAAAAAATAAAAGCTAAACCACAGACTGCAACAGTTCACACCCTGAAAATGTGGCCTATTTACCCTGAAAACATATAATCTATAAATAAATACAGATAAAATACAAAAAAATCACATTTAATATTCAGACTTTAAATCTTGAATTTAGCCAAACTGTCTCATTATCATTTTCATTTCAAAATCTATCTTATGTTTCAGAAAAATAGCCTTCATCCATTGATATTCTAAAAATAGACTCCTACTGTCTTTTATACAAGAAACAATTACGCTTGGTTATGAGTCCTACCATATCAGCCACATCATCAGTATCTAAAATTCTTATTTAATTTTATTTTTGGCAAGCAAAATCGTAACTAAATACACAGAAAAAGAAAAAATCTTACCTATGTGCTGCATTTCCTTTCAAATGCAAAATGGTTAGATTCCCCTTCTACTTAATCAGTACAGGGTCTGGACATTTTTCAGTCTGACTTGCAAATATTTGCTTTCCCTCTTAGGGCATAGCATCCGCAGGGTTATACAGCACTACTTACATTCTCTTCCACATAAAAATCAGACATTACATGAAAGGAAAAGAAAGACAGCCCATTTCAAAGCATCTGGCAGACCTCCATTGGCAACCTGCCAAGCCTCTGCTAAACCTTCCTGTCTTTCCGAGCATGCTCACTTAAAACCAACAGCACGTTACTATGGCAACTCTGTAGGCAGCCTGTAAGTATGAACCGCCATTCTGATTTCAGAGTGTAAAAAAACCAAATACTGCAGTGGAAGTAAAAGGGAAGAAATAGTGTATGCCCTTCGTCACATAAAAGTATATGTATTTTGTTTCATAAATTCTTATTTGTGTATGTAAAACAGAAACAAGCATCCCGCATTTTTCCAAATATTTTTCATGCTCAAATAGGTCCCACTTTCCAGTAAATTCATTCTCTTTGTCTTGCCCGTAAACCCCTTTACCCCATAACAACCAAAAATACACTGGACAGTTTATCCCATTTGACAAAACACTGCTGAATAAATAGACGACAATATTCATGTAAGCATCAGGTGATACTTTTATGGATGATTTCCTACAATTATATGCATATTTTAAATGATATGGCAATATTACAGACACAACAACCATTAGCACCTACAACATACAATCTAAATCTTTTCTATGAGTTTTACAGACCAGACCTGAGTTCAAATCCCTATTCTCCACATTTTAGTTGTGCCATCTTGGGAAAATTACTTAACCTTTCTGAACCTCACTTTCCTCACCTTTAGAGTAGGATAATAACAGTTACTTCATATGGTAACAGTTTTAAATGAATTAACACACGTTAAATACTTAAAAATCACATTTCTTTCCTCCTCAGCTGTCCTTAAAAAAACAGTTTGCACCTGTTGACTAATTAACCTGAAAACTACTTCTTTGTAACCTCTTATTCAAAATTAGTTCTGATACACTAAGCTATGAGCCAAAAAGCATCCTCAACCCCCAAATTCAGCTGTGCTAGAAATGGACAGAAACAAATAACAGATAATCTAAGCAGAGGGAAAAACACATGAAGGTATTATTCTTACTAGAGAGTATTAAAATGTTTTTGTTACAAACACAAAATTATACCTACCACCTCTTCTTCTGCCTTTTTGGCCTCCTTTTCCTTCTCTTCATCATTTTCTTCAGCCGGGCCACCTTCATCATCACTACTGGATGACTCAAGGATTTCACTTATATCCATTTTCCAATTATCAGGAATGACTCTGGTTCTTAAGAAGATACTTGCTTTCTGAAGCCCTAAGAGTGAAAATATACTTCAGCAGTTGTTATGCAATTAGCAGCATTGAATGACAGGAAAAGCATGACATTCAGAGTCTGAAGTTCTGAATTCAAATTTAGCTGTCACTTATAAAATAATATAGTAAGCGTGAATATATTCCGTAAGTTAGACTATTACACAAATGTTTGTTGTTACTGTAAGGAATACTGTGAGAAATCATAATGGTAAAACATGAAAAGTTAAACTTATCTAAAAATTACAAATCAAAAATTTTATTTGGACATTAAAAAAAATCATCAAGTAAGAGTGGATATTAACTCTAACCAGTTAAAACAGCAACAGAGAATATTTAGTTTTGCTTTGTTCACTATTTTCCATGTAAAGCCACATAATGAAATAATGGACTGATTCATTTTTATTTTACCTGGTTTAGTGGAGAGCTCAGCTTCTGGTAGATTAAGAATGTCTACTTCCTTAATGTCCTTTCTTGGTATAGAGTAACTAATTATAGACAGAAGAACAAAGGGGAGTGAAACCACTTATTAAATAAAACTTATCACTTAAATACTCCATGTTAACATATAAAAATATAAACCTCAAAATCAAAATTTTGCCTATAAACTATTTTAAAAGTCTAGGACCATGCACATCTTAATCCTTAATAAAGAGCAAGAGGTAATACAGGCAAAGCTAGTATCTTTATTCTCAAGTTTTACATACTCAAAGTATACTAATTTGAGAGCCTCAAATTCACAATATTTCAATCTATACAACTTTTCTACAGAGAGTAAGGGTTAATTTATATTAGCATGTTTTCAACATTTGTAGATAATCAGTTTTAATGTTTACTGCTTATTAATTATATTATTCATTTTTAGTAAAAAAGCCCATTTACTGAAAGTATTAAAATATTTTTATCATTATAAGATATGTTTTGGTATTACATTTTTTACAAATCAAATTTTTCATAACTCAATAAATATATATATTTTTAAATTTTACATTTTGGTAACAAAGCAAGGATGAGATTAGGGAAATGTTTCTAAAAGTCTGGTTTTTAATCAGAAAACTGTCAAAATAATTATTCTGGTAATATAGATTCTATTAAAAAGTAAGTTTCATAATTCTTAATATGAAATAATACACTTGATAAAACTACAAAACTTTACAATTACAGAAAAAATACCATGCTCTATTTCTTAAAAATCTTTTTAATATTGTTTTTACATATTGTTGTTCACAGTTTTTATATAAGATTTATCAGTAAAAAATACCCTACATTACAAAAAGTCAAAACATATTGGGTAACTTTTTAGTTCATTAATGATTAGACTTCTAAAAATAAAGACTTAGGGGGAAGAGTTTATCACTGTGATTCCATTTTTTTCCTCCCATGTAACATAATTAAGTGATTCATTACTCACAATTTAGAATCTATAAATGACCGAACTAAACAGTGATCCTTTTTCACTGTAATATCATCATTACAGCTGGGAGATACCACCTGAAATATAAAATAATAACAGATTAATCCCTATTTCCTTTTCTCAGAAAAATAGCATTTTTAAAAAGAACTCTGGATCCCTTAACTTCTCAAATGGATTATTTCACAGGAAACAGCTTCATTGTGAATAGCTCCCATTATAATTACTTACGAAAGAAGATCTCTTTATATTTTTTATTTAGTATGTTAGTTTTCTACATATTTAATTTATCCATAGTCATTAGATTAAAAAATGAATAATGAAATATAAATTAACACGTGGCCAGCACTTTCAAAATATTAGAATTTATTACAAGCTAAATAATAATTCATTTATTATCCAAAAAGTAAAATGATCTGTGATAAAAATGTGGCATATTAAAATTTTAAAACTGTATGTCAATCAGGATCTATTTTTATTTTATTTTATTTTTTGAGACAAAGTCTCACTCTGTCCACCCTGGCTAGAATGCAGTGGCATCAAAGTAGCTCACTACAACTTCAAACTACTGGGCTCAAGCAATCCTCTTGCCTCAGCCTCCCAAGCAGCTGGGACTACAGGCATGGTTAATTTTTTCTATTTTTGGTAGAGACAGGATCTCACTCTTGCTCAGACTGGTCCCAAACTCCTGAGCTCAAGCGATCCTCCCACCTCAACCTCCCAGAGTGGTAGGATTACAGCCATGAGCCACCACGCCTGGCCAGGATCTATTCTTAAATCAGGATATTGCTTTAAAAAAAACACCAGTTATCTTTTTACCAGGGCATGTACAATTTTTAGTAATTAAAACAAATCAAAGAAAACATAAACAATTTTTTAAAATTTCTTAACTTTTGAAAATATTTAAACACTACCATTAAAAAATAATCTCTGTATACTTTACTTTATATTTAAAAAAATTAAAGTTTCTTAATAAATTACCAGAATGTACCTGCCTCATGCTCTCCCTGATACTAGCCACTCTGCTACTCTCTAGCACTGTTCGCACACCTTTATGCAGTGATGGAAATGTTCCATATCTGCACTGCCCAATACAGTACCAATGAGTCACCTGGGGGTTAGCACTTGAAATGTGGCTGATGCAACTGAGAGGCTGAATTTTTAATTCTATTTAATTTTAATTAATTTACATTTAAACTTAAATAGCCACATATGGCTTATGGTTATCATACTGAAAAGTGAATATCCAGATAATTAAGTATTCCTGGCAGTCACATCAGCTGTCTTAACAACAGATGGAAGTAAATGGTTTTTGTTTGTTTGCTTGCTAGGTGCTAGTAATATTAGATTAATAATGAAGTTGTGCCTACCCTCAAGGAGTTTAGAGTGTAATAAAAGGGCAAACATTAAAATATACACAAAAAGAACACAATGGGGAATAAGTACAGTGGGCACAAAATAATATGAAAACACGTAAGAGGAAGATTTAATCCAGCATGGGCAAGGAAAAGGTGTGGCAGCAAAAGCTTAAGGTAAGTCTTACATGATAAGTAGGCACAACCCAAGGTCTAATTACCTCACCTGTGAACTACTCTAATGGCCTTCAAATTGATTCCTGCTACCTCCAGTCTTTCTAACAATTGGTCTAACATATCACTGCCTCATCAACATTCCTAAACATGTAGCTCAAGTAACATCACCCTTCTTATAAAATTCTGTGCAGAATTATGTCCAAATTCCTTAGATGAACTTTTAAACACTCTTCTGCCCTGGATTCAAATTATCTTTGCAGCCATATTTCCTATTATTCCCCTATCCACCTCAAATATTTAGCTAAAATGGATTCCCAGGGCAAATGGTTCCATGAATAAACCTTTTGATTTTCTGATTTACTTACTTCGTTTTCTCTAAGAAAGTCCTCTAGTAAAGCTCTGATTACAAACTTTAAATCCTTCAATGCTCAGCCCAAAAGCATTTGCTTCATGAAAGCTTTCTGTATTTTCTTCATATAAATGTCCTCTCTCAGACCAAGAAGTCCTAATACTGAACACATACTATTTTATATTACAGTTATCTAGATTATTTTCTGCATTAGACATAAAATCATCAGAGGTAAGAATGGTGTCTTGTCTTTATTTTCAATATCACCTGACAAGTGATGTATCTGTTGAGTAAATGAAGTTGTTAAGAAAAAATAAAAAGAAAGAATCTTGGCAAACTATGATCTGATTATTCTGAATCCAAATCCATTTACTTTTCTGCCTTTATAACTGAAAAGGTTCAAAGGATTTTCAGGATTTTCCTATGTATATTTATTATCTAGGAACTGAGTAAAAATATATTTTACATGTACATAGAAAGCTAAAAAAATGGCTTCAGCTCTTAAAAGAATTATAATCTAATTGGGGATATATTTTGTGCCACAATTATTGGAGATAAATGGTATCAAAATTCAAACAAGGAGCATATTTATGTTAAAAGTATTTAGAGGAGACCCTACAGAGAAGGTAGAACTTGAGGTGATCTTTACAAGATATTTAAGAGGGAATAAGAGAGAGGAGGAGGAGGAAGGGGAGGAGGAGAAGAAGTGGAGACAGGCATCACCAAGTATTTTTGATTCCTCTCATGAAATAATTGTCTATCTTTTCTTCTTATTCCTTCTCTATGTAGGAAAGATTAGCTTTCTCTACCAATCCACTTAAGACCTGCCATTTCCAATCCCTTCTTTAAAATCTGGGAGAACCCTTCCTTTTCAATATTTCTTGTCCTACTCCAGTGTGTACCAATTTTTTTTTAATTTCCTATATACTCCTTAATTACTATGTTGTGTGTATAGTAAGCTTCTTGAGGGCAATGTGTTACAAGTCTCACACTTCTTTTTCTTCTAAGAAATTCAGAAGAAAGATGAACTCACTACAGATCCTCAGTAAATACTAATTAAGAAAGGGGTAAAGGTTTAGACAAGTGAAGCATCTTACATAGGGGGCAGTTAAGAACAAACTTGAGTTTACACTGAAAATAGCAAGTAAACTAAGAGCTAGAGATGGCCTCTAATATCTACTTAAAGAATGCAAAATTGATTGATTAGGTAGACTCAGTAGAGGGTTTTTTTTTTAAAAAAAATATGGAACTATCATGATTAAATCAATAGTTTAAAAAAAAATTCCTCTATGAAAGTTAGTTCTGGAAAATTAGTCTGAATCTAGCAAAGAAAAATTTCAAAAATCAATTTAAGGGAACCCGTGGTAATAGAAATAAGGTAAAAAGAAGCCACTGCACACATTTTGAGGGAAGAAAGGAAAGATCTCCATAAACGGTTATAGAGAATTAAAGAAAGTGAATAACAAAAGACAAGGAAGTATTCTGGAACTGACTACAACTGCTCAATTTTTAAATCTCCAATAAAATTCAAATTTGTTTAAAACCCTTTTTTTTTTTTCTTTCAGAGACAAGGTCTTGCTCTGTCGCCCAGACTGGAGTGTAGTGGCGAGATCATAGATGACTGCAGCCTAGAACTCCTGGACTTAAGTGATCTTCCTGTCTTAGCCTCCCAAGGAGCTGGGACAAGAGGCGTGCACCACTATGCCCAGGTAAATTACTATTTATTTTTTATTTTTTTGCAGAGATTAGGTCTTGCTATGTTGCCCAGGCTGGTCTTAAACTTCTGGCCTCAAGCGATCCTCCCGCCTCAGTCTCTCAAAGTGATGGGATTACGGTGTCAGCCACTGTGCCTGGCCCAATACTTTCAAAGTATTTTAAATGCTTTCAAAAATCCATTTTAGCTGGTCCAATAGTAGTGGGTTATCAGAACTTATTAACATTAGTGTCATTAAAGCTAGTATACAACCCCCTACTGCTAAATTTGACTAGCTTAAAAAAATCCATTTTAAATAAATATTTACATGGTTGAGTAACTTTGCAAAGAAACATTACTTACCAAAGCAGGATACCATTCACTCCTCTCAGGTGTCGATACCACACTTACAACTTTTCCTAATAATTCATCATTGAGGCGTCGCTTGTCTTCATCTTCCTCTTCACTACTTTCTTCTTCCTTTTCATCTTCGGTACTGAAAGTTAGAATAACTTGATCATTATGCTAACATAAACCATTATTTGATACAGTCAGAGTGGTGTGAATTTAACATAGTCAATTCAATTCACAACAGATTCTCCTTCAGTAAAAGCCTCTTCATTTTTGTTGTAATTGAAGAGATGAATACTTCCTTTGCCTCACAGAAGGATGTAGTCCTGAGCTGTCTATGGTAACTGAGTCCACTTCACTAGATCAATGAGTACATGGATTTAGACTCTCATGCCAACCACAAGCTGGGACAGAAAAGCCTAATTACACCACCATTAAGTACTTACTGTGCCACACATTTTTTTAAATAAAAGATTGCCCTTCCATTTTTATGCCAGACACCAGATAACATAACTTTAACTTTCTAACTGGCTACAAAAATATCTCTTTAAAACACATATGAGGGTTTATTTAGGTAACTTATCTGGATAACTAAAGTTCACCCTTAAGTGTCAACAACTTGTATTTTTAAGTTTAAGCCTATAATTTTTTTAAATGAGAATGTACTCTCATTTGAATTTTTTTTTTTTTTTTTTTTTTTTGAGAGAGAGTTTTGCTGTGTTGCCCAGGCTGGAGAGCAGTGGTGCAATCATAGTTCACTGTAACCTGGAACTCTTGGGCTCAAGTGATCCTCCCACATTAGCCTCCTGAGTAGCTGGGACTACAGGCACAGCATGCCACCAGGCCCAGCTAATTTTTTTTGTGTGGAGACAGGGTCTCACTGTTGCCCAGGCTGGTCTTGGACTCCTGGCCTCAGGTGATCCTCCCACCTTGGCTTCCCAAAGTCTGGGATTACAGGCATGAACCTGTATTCATTCAGTTGGGCTGAATTCTTGATGAATACATACCGAATAATTTGACATCTTCTTGAAGATATTACTAAAGTATGCAGAGCTATTAACGCTTATTAAATGGCTCAAAACCATTTAGTTCCTTATCTTTTTATGGTTTTAGTCCTTTTCCTCACAGACTTGTCAGCTATCAACTCTACCACATTGCTTTCTTTATTGTCTACATCTACTAATCTTTCCTATCTTTTCCTCTGAGACCTCTATTTGCCTCTTCAAATCTGTTGCATTCTGAGAAACCAGATAACTCAACTTGTTAAAATTGAGGACACTTTCAGTAAAAGTCTACTGAACTAGCTTATGAATAAAATACTGGGTATTAATGATTTATTAAATACATATCATGTACTAAGTACTTATTATATATTGATAGATTTACATACATTATCTAATCCTCATAAAAACTGGCAAGACGTTTATCATTCCCATTTTCCTTAGCGATAAACTAGGAATATTACAGGTTTTTATGAAGATTAGAATTAATATATGTAAATGTACTTAACTTCAAAGAAGTTGTACTGAACTTCAAAGAGCTTGAGTAATTTTCCCAAAGTGACATATTTAGTAAGTGGCTGAGTTGGGATTTCTATTTAGGGTCCTCAGAGGTCTTTTATTACTTTCTGATTTGCAGCTTACGTGTTATTTGACTTTGCCATCTAAAATCTTCATTATATACTCCCCAGTAGCAATCGGTACATATAATACCTGGATCCTGGCTTCTGAATATTATTTCCCACTAAAAGGAACCAGGGACCCTTATAAAAATAGCCAAATCCAAGGCTGGGGCAGAAGAAAATTAATATGAGCCTAGATTACCTCACCATGCCAGAAAGTGAAAAAGTACTCAAGAAATGGTGAGGACATATCAAAAGTGCATAGAAGCTAGCCTGGAAAGGCTCCCATTGGGTAAATCTGGGACAACTTGAGCAACAAAATGAATTTTGACAATGAATTATAACCTATTATATAAAATTAGAATCCATAAATCCATTTTGATGATTAGGAAAAGATTTTCATTATAGTTAAATGACAACTAATAAATGTAGCACGAATGAAAAATTAGAAAATCACCATTTTGCTATCATAATAGTACTAACTGATTTAGGCACAAATTAGCAGTGGATAATAAAACCACTGGATGAAAGTTTGATAAGAACAGGATATTTAGATAGTCTCAAAGTATCTTCACATAGATTATAAATTACAAAGGGAAAAATGGTAACTATGATAACTCTGAAAATTTGGCAGATATCACCTTAACCAGGTGATCACAGTTAATATCACCAGTTATGGGACAAAGTGATAACATGCACTTCTTGATGTGCCTGCCTTAAGGAAGACAACACTACTTATTATATAGTATTTCTGTCAAAAATGTATAACCTGAATCTAATAGTGAACAATCAGACAAATCATGCTGAGGAATAGTCTACAAACTACTGTTCAAAAATATCAATATCATGAAAAAGAATAAAAGGCTAAAGAACTTTTCCAGATTAAAGGAAACTCAAAAACCATTAAACTAAATGAAATGCATGATCTTGGATTGGACTCTACTAAGGGGGAATAGTGAATGCTATAAAGGCTATTAGTAGGACAATTGGCAAAATCTGAAATACTGACTACATATTACTAGCTATTAATAATAGCATTCCATCAATGTTAAATTTTCTGAATTTGATATTCATTCTATGGTTATGTGAGAAAATCTCTTTGTTCTAAAGTAGATAAAAGTAAAGAATCATGATACTTGCCACTTCCTCTAAAATAGTTCAGCAAAACAAAACCATTACAAAATTGAAAAATAATTATAATATATATACATAAACAGAGGGAATGATATAGCAAATGTGTCAAAAAATGTCAACAATTGGTGAATCTATATGCAAAGCATACAGAAGTTCATCATATTATTCTCGCAATTTTTAAGTTTAAAATGTTTTCAAAACAAAAAGTAAAAAAACCCATATATACTCACTTAAAATAGGAACATCATCATATCAATTAAGGATTTAGGCAAAGTAACTTAAAACAAACAACCTTTTTGAAAAAGGTGGTGTGATAATTCTTGGGCAAAGTAATGGTAACAGTTAAGAACAAGGTCTGCTCAGAATAAAACATCTACCATAAGGATACAATGCTATGGAAAGGTTACCCAAACAAATTTAGCCAATCTAGGAAAATCACATTTTTAATGTTATAATAATTATATGGTAATGACACTATATATGAAAAACTCACACAGGAAGAGAAGACCTCCTTCCTCTGTTGGTCTTCTTTGCAATTACTGGAGTTCCAAAATGCTCTGGATTTGTTAATGGAAGCTGGTCAAGTGTCTGGATAAGAAACAAACAGATTAAATCACATTTTATCTCTAGATCAGTAGCATTGCTCAACCCAAATAGTCCATCCACGTCATCCTACCTCACTTTCTGCAAAATGTCTCTCCCCTTTCAGGCAAAGCGAGGTCCGTCTCAGGGTTCTCTCATCACCATCATCAAACACTACAATTAGCACAAGAGATCAGAAAATTTATGCACACTAATTAAATAACAACCTAATGGCACAGAATGCTATTACTGCTATTAATTAGAGCTTAATATTTGTAAGAACAATTATTTGTTAGTCATTTTTCAAAACCTTTTCAAATGAGCATACCACATTTTTCATTCTGAACATACCAAACAAACACAGTTTAAATGGTTGCCCACAACTGCTTTTGCTTTTATGATTTCTATCACTTCAGAATGACCATAACTCATTAGGAACCTAGTCAAAGCAAAAATATTAAATTATCCGTAATCCTAGAAGAATGAGCAAAACCCTGATTTTAAAAAAAGTAGTATTATGGGTTTTCCCACAAGAGTTATCAAAGGAGCACCCCTAAATTCCAGAAACTGTTTGACTCCTGGTAATGCTGTGGATTATTCTACTGTTTTTACTTATTTGTGTGATAACCTACCATAATAGAAGTACCGGCTGCCAAATCCTAAAGTCTTAAAATTCAAGTTCTTTCTTTTGCTAGAAAAGGATATAAGCAGTTTAGAAATAAAGGTTGAAACAAGGAAACATCAGAAAGATATAAAGTTAAAAGTTTATTTTAAAAAAATGCTCTTAGAAGATATCTTATTACCCAGGGTTATGAAGAAATAAGAGACAGAATCCTTACCTCAGATACTTAAAATGCATATATTTATTCAACAATTTTGTACATCTTATGACAAGAATATATTCAGAGGAAAGCATGTTACACAAAAAGGATTAAGATTTAATCCTAATTTTCATAATTATAAATGCTTTTCCATTTTAACAGAATAATTTAGTATTAATAAAGAGAAAGTCTATATTACCTTGATTTAATAATGTCTTAGAATCTTTTAATTGGTTACTTATGTAATTATAATCCTGAATTTTCTTCTTAAGAAAAAGGATGCCTTATTAGCACTTTGTCACTAAATCATACACTTATTTTTAATGACTAAGTTTTTAAAAGAAAATTATATAAAAGCACTCAACATGTTCAATATTTATCTATTTCAATCAGTTCTTACTCTTAGACTAAAGATATCTAGTTTCGGTTCTCTTACATGCAGGAGATAGTGTAGAGAAAATTAAAAGCTCCTGAAGCACATATTCAGTGTACCATAATGCCTCCGCAAAAGCAGCTGTGCTATATACTGTCACTGATTCAGAAACTGATGACTACCTACAGACACAGTGACAGGATAAAACAAAACATCTTTCATCAATTATACCACTGATCTGTACGTGATCAATACTGTCCTAAATATTTATATCAAAATCATGATTCATATAGTGTCATCAAGTCTAATAAATAAACCACTGTTCCTTTAAAAATTCATTGAAATTATCACAAACCAAACTTAAAAGCATGCTTCTTGTTAGTATTAGTGTCCATAAGATTTCATAAAGAATAAATGGTTCCAATTAATGGTTTCAATTTTCCTTAATGCCTACAATACCAAAGATGGTGACATTAGACACACACACTTAAACAGAGGTATGAGGAGGGAAAATGAGAATGTAAGACCAATACCGTCAAATTTACATAACAAAATCTTTTCCATAGAGTTCTATCATTAATCAATGGCAGCCCTAAATCAAAATGTTCTGATGAAAAATTTCAACAATTTAATTTCCTTAGTACTAGATTGTAAAAATAATCACTTTGAAATTAAATCAGATTTTTGAAGAGAAAAATTCATTTCACTTCAACATACTTTATCATGGATAGAAATAAAGTAAAAAGCAAAGGATTTCTCAAAAAGTATTATGGTACAAACAACTATTTTATAATTTTACACAGGAACAATTCCAACTTCAAGTGAATAAAGAGAAAAGATTTAAGTTTTTTTTTTAATTCACAAAACCATACAAATATATGTACTTGAGTACTTTATACATTTGTTAAGTCATGTAACTTTTCAAGACTTTCTGAAAGACAAATAGAAAACTCAGCATTGTATATTTATGACATCCCTAATTACCAAAACCATGAAAAAGCTCCATCTATGAGAAGCTTCCTCTCTAACCTCCATGTTAGAGGTATGATTTAAAAGAACACAAAATTTGTAGGAACTGAAGAGTGACTTTATAGCATTTTTGGTAAGAGTGAAATAATTAACTGTTATATATAGTAAGTTTACTTTCTTTTTAGTTCAGACTTATACTACAGCAGTCTAAGAGAAAAAAGTCAGACTACAAGGATGTAGTAATTCTACAAAATGTCTCATTCTTGCCAAAAATGGTATTTGAATAGATTATTCATTGAGTGCAACAGAACATGCACATGAGCCAAAAGTAGTATCTCCATTATTACATTAGACATTGTGATGGTTAATTTTAGGTGTCACTTGACAGGATTAAGGAATACCTAGAAAACCGGTAAAGCATTACTTCTCAATGTGTCTATGAGGGTGTTTCCAGAGATTAGTGTGTGAGTCAGTAGACCAAGTAGGGAAGATATGCTCTCAATGTGCACCGGCACCACCCAAACAGCTGGAGGCCCAGATCCTCTCTCTCTCCTGGAGCTAAGACACTCTCCTCCTGCTGCACTTGGACAACTCCAGGGTCCCTGGCCGTGGGACTCTGAAACTTACACCAGCAGTCCCCCAGATTCTCAGGCCTTTGGCCTGGAACTGTGAATTATACCATCCGCTTCCTTGGTTCTGAGGCTTTTGGACTTGAACTGAATCAAGATATTGGCATCTGAGGTCTCCAGCTTGCAGAGGCCTATCGCACAACTTCTTGGCTTTCATAATACCTGAGCCAATTTCCCTAATAAATTTTCTCTAATATCTCTATCTATCGTATTGGTTTTGTCTCTCTGGAAAACCCTAATGGAGACTGAAATACTAAAATCTATTTAGAGGAAAATGACAAAGCCAAGATTTCACAATAACACTAATCGTAAACAAAATAGACAAAATAATGCAAATGCAAACAAATATACAAATCTTAACCTTCATTTGTCAGAATTCAAAGAAACAAAAAGAAACAGGGATCTAATGAACACTAAATATGAAAGCTCTAGCTCTCTGTTATCAAAGCACTAATAGATACCTGAAAACAATAATATCAATGTAAATTAACTTTATCCATAAATATAATTGGCCATCATTTCTTAAGCTTCCACCATATTCTAATCCTCATAACAGCTTCTGCAAAGTAGGTGTCACTATCTTCCTTTTACATATAAAGAAATTGAGACTCAGAAGGTTAACCAATGAGCTACGATTTAGTTAAGAGGAGATCAAAAGAGATAATAGGTATAAAGCAGAAGTATAAAATGAAGACTGAGGAGGAAGTCAAGAATTCTGATTTTGGAAAAATAAGTACCATTATTGTTATATCTGTGCATAGCAGTTATGATAAACAGAATTCTTTGCATAACAGAGTAAAAATTTGAAAATTAAAAATAAATTTATACCAGGTAAACCAGTATTTTGACAAATGAAAATAGTACATATTAATGGTATACACGTTTTGAAGTGTATATGCATTGTGGAATCGCTAAACAAACAAATTAACATATGCATTACCTCACATGCTTATTTATTTCTTTTTGTGGTGAGAACACTTATAATCTACTATTACTAATTTTCAAGTAAACAATGTAGTAACTATAGCTACCACATTGTACTATAGATCTCCTGTTTAACTAAAATTTTGTATTATTTGACCAATATTTCCCCAATCCTTTACCACTCCTAACCTGCCCCAGCCCCTGATAACCACCACTCTACTCTCCTCTAGGAGTTTGACTTTTTCATATTCCATATATAAGTGAGATCATGTGGTATTTGTCTTTCTGAGATTAAATTATTTTCACTTAGCATAATGTCCTCCAGGTTCGTCCATGTTGTACCAAATGACAGAATCTCCTTCTTTTTTAATGCTGAATATCATTTCACATAATATTCATTGTGGAATAATATTCTACAATGGTATTCATAATACTACATTTTCTTTATCCATTCATCCACTGATAGACACTTGGGTTAATTCCGTATCTTTGCTATTGTAAATAGTGCTACAATAAACACAGAGCGCAGACGTTTCTTTGACATAACTGATTTTATTTTCTTTGGATATATACCCAGAAATGGGATTGCTGGGGCATATGGTAGTTCTATTTTTTATTTTCTGAGAAACTTCCACACTGTTTTCCATGATGATTGTACTAATTTACATTCCCACCAACAGTGTGTGCACAAGTTCCCATTTCCCATATCCTTGCTAATGCTCACAATCTTTTATCTTTTTGATGATAATATCCATTCTAACAGGCATAAGGTGGTATCTCACTGTAGTTTTAATTTCCCTTTCCCTGATTATGACTAGTGTTGAACATTTTCTTCAAACACTGTTGGTCATTTGTATGTCTTCTTTTGAGAAATGTCTATTCAAATCCTTTGCCCATTTTTTAATCAGGCTGTATTCTTACTACTGAGTTGCTTATGTATTTGGATATAAACCCCTTATCAGATGTTTGGCTTGCAAATATTTTCTTCCATTGTGAAAATCATCTCTTCACTATGTTGATAGTTTCCTTTCCTGTGCAGGAAGCTTTTTAGTTTGACATAATACCATTTGTCTATTTTGCTTTTGTTGTCTGTGATTTTGGGGTCGTATCTAAAACATCATTGCCCAGGCCAATGTCATGGAGGTTTTCCCTTATGTTTTCTTCCCAGCAGTTTTAGAATTTTAGGTCTTAAGTTTAAGTCTTTACTATACTTTGAGTTGGTTTTTGTATATGGTGTGAGATGAAGGTCCCATTTTTCTGCATGTGGATATTCAGTTTTCCCAACACTTTATTGAAGAATCTGTCCTTTTCCCACTGTGTGTTCTTGGCAAGTTTGTCAAAAATTAATTAACCGCAAATGCATGGATTTATTTTGGGGCTCTATATTCTGTTCCATTGGTCTATGTGTCTGTTTTTATACCAGTTCTATGATGTTTTGATTACTATAGCTTTGTAATATATTTTGAAATCAGGTAGTGACATGTCTCTAGTTTTGTTCTTTTTGCTCAAGATTGCTTTAGCTCCAATAGTTCTGTTATTCATAGAAACATCTGAGATAACTATAGAAGTCCTTCAGCAGCTAAGATTAAAAAAAATTCCAGGAATCTGGAAACTTAAGAATTAACATTCAAATATATAATTACATTAACAAAATATCATGAGAATACTAAGTCTTATGGAAAGGCATTTAAACAATGGGTTAAAGCCTATCACAGGACTAAATAAATTTCTTTGTGGCTTAGTACTTTTTTCCTTAATGAATGATTTTCTTGTCAGTGGAATAAACACCTGGTTTTGAAAACATTTTGTGGTTGATTTTGGGTAAAACATTTTTCATAAAAGGGTCCGACTAAATTAAAAGCCTTATAAGCCTGTAGCACATTCTACAAAATTCAGTAAATTCACCAGTTTAATCTAATTCTCCTCTAGAGGAGTCTACTCAATTTAACTAGTACTTCCATGAAATCTGATATAACTAACGTTCAAAACAATAAGGCACAAAAAGCCTAAAACTTAAGGAGCATTTATTATAAAAATATTATACAAGTGGCAGAATAGATTTTAGTGTTAAATTTGATATATGATGTGTGTATATACATTTTATATGCAAATTACTAGAATTGCTGGCATTTCTTTCTTTACATTTTCATCATTTTTCAAATGTGGTATTTTTTTTTTTTTTTTTTTGAGACAGAGTCTCACTCTGCTGCCCAGGCTAGAGTGAGTGCCGTGGCGTCAGCCTAGCTCACAGCAATCTCAAACTCCTGGGCTCAAGCGATCCTTCTGCCTCAGCCTCTCAAGTAGCTGGGACTACAGGCATGTGCCACCATGCCCGGCTCATTTTTTCTATATATATCTTTAGTTGGCCAATTAATTTCTTTCTATTTATAGTAGAGACAGGGTCTCACTCTTGGTCAGGCTGGTTTCGAACTCCTGACCTTGAGCGATCCGCCCGCCTCGGCCTCCCAGAGTGCTAAGATTACAGGCGTGAGCCACCGTGCCCGGCCCAAATGTGTTATTTTTATATTACAAAAAGGTGAAATAAGAGTACTTTCAAGATGTGTCATTGACAGTTGTATTTACCAGGAGTTAATGGCAACATTTAAGTGGAGATATAAATGCTAATCCTAATTTTGACAACTTTCGAATAATTGAACAGATAACACACTTCCATATGTTACAGATTCCTTGTCTTAAATGCAAGGATAAAAACTATCAAATGGCTGGGTGCAATGGCTCACACCTATAATCCCAGCACTTTGGGAGGATCACTTGAGGCCAGGAGTTCAAGACTAGTCTGGGCAACTCAAGACCCCGTCTCTTCAAAAACTAAAAAAAAATTAGGTGGACATGGTGGCATGCACCTGTAGTCTCAGCTCCCAGGGAGGCTGAAGCAAGAGAATCACTTGCGCCCAGGAGTTGGAGGTTGCAGTAAGATATGATCACACCATTGCACTCCAACCTGTGCAAGATCCTGCCTCAATAAAAAAACAAACAAACAAACAAAAAAACCCAAAACCCTATCAAATGAATAAACTATGTTAGGAAGCACTGTTTTATAATAGGAAGAGAAAATATTTCTAATGCTCAAAACAAAACTCTGAGCTAGAGCTATTCATTGTTCAAGATTAAAGAGCAAGGTATTACATTTTAAAAACCAAGTCATATTAGATTAAGAATCTTTCAAAATTAGTTATTCAGATATAACAGAAGAGAAATTTAATGTCTGTATTACATAAGGAGTTACTGTCACTGACTCTAATGATAACTTTAGATTACTAATGATCATCACTCCCATTTGATCCAAATCAGCAATGTGGTATATTCTTTTGTTTCATTTTTAATAATCTCACATAA
Source organism: Lepilemur ruficaudatus (assembly GCA_963574885.1). Taxonomy (NCBI): domain Eukaryota; kingdom Metazoa; phylum Chordata; class Mammalia; order Primates; family Lepilemuridae; genus Lepilemur; species Lepilemur ruficaudatus. Next base: position 27,508 of record CAUYRT010099754.1, on the reverse strand, counting down.
TTTCAGGTATCTCACGAAGCCAAAAAAGGTCATGGAGGCCATTAATAGTATAACTTTCTCATTCTACCTATATAATACTTTGCTAGGAATTAGCAATCAGAAAAATTCCAGAAAATAGCAATTAAACCAAATAGGGAACAGATGCTCAATAAAAGAAAAATATATAATAGAAAGTTCATGACCTGTGAGAGATCACACATTTCCTTTTGCCATCTTTTTAAACCAACTAGTAATTAAGATCATTGTACTCTGATCATTCTTTATGTGGTACACATCCTTCAATATCTACAAGTTCCTTATAGCAAAGTACTATATTGAGTATTCTGAAGTGAACAGTACCTCTCAAAATCTTAAACTCTTATAGATCAATCTTCATGCATGTACGTGCAAAAATCTTTAATATTCTGCATCTGTCTCCCAAATAAATCTGTTTCTCTCTGTTTTCCTAAGTGTGTACTATCTGCTTCAGAGTCACCCAACATCCTTATAAAAAGGTTCTTGTATTGCCATCCCCAGAACTACTATAACGGAGAGGTTCAGGGTCCTCAAATTCTCATTTTTCTAAGCAAGTACCACGTGATTCTTACGTACACTAATGCTTGATATCTCACTATATAAAATTCTAAAGCTCTTTGAAAACAAGAATTATATTCACTGGAAGGACATGCAACATAAATAAAAAAAAAGAAAATAAGAATTACACAATTTCTTCTGTAATCACCCAACATAGAAAATCACCACAGAGAATGCTCAGTAGTAACATGTTTTTAGAAACACTAAAATGCCACTTACGGCCAGGCGCAGTGGCTCACGTCTGTAATCATAGCACTCTGGGAGGCCGAGGTGGGAGGATTGCTAAAGGTCAGGAGTTCGAAACCAGCCTGACCAAGAGTGAGACCCTGTCTCTAGTAAAAATAGAAAGAAATTAATTGGCCAACTAAAAATATATAGAAAAAATTAGATGGGCATGGTGGCACATGCCTGTAGTCCCAGCTACTCAGGAGGCTGAGAAGGAATGCTTGAGCCCAGGAGTTTGAGGTTACTGTGAGCTAGGCTGATGTCACGGCACTCTAGCCCAGGCAACAGAGTGAGACTGTGTCTCAAAAAAAAAAAAAAAAATGCCACTTACATAGAGGACAGAGATCACTACTCATAACTGAATAATTACTCTAGGATGCAGGAACCCAGAATGTGAAAATCTGCAAGGTAATGCTTCTGCAGAGCACAAGCATTGTATGAGTAAAGTTTCACAAGTAATGTAAGTACAAGCCTGATAGTGACTATGATATAGGATACAATATTGTTATAGTATTTGAATATGCATCATATATTTTCCCATGATTCTACACATACCAACCAACTCCTATAATTGTTACCAGTGCTTTGTTTAATATAGCAAAATTATATTTACCTAATCTCTAAGAGTTACTATTAAGTTTAGTTTTTAAATCTCTAATAAATATCAGTAGCCACAAGTGAGCTTCCTAAAAATATATAGTTCAGAATAATAGCACCATGTGAACCAATACCAACTTCTAGGAGGTCCAGGAAAAATAAAATAGGTTGGAAAAAGTAGTTATATACAGCAAATTGCTACTACTGATAGAAGCCACAAGACACAGGGGTACAATTTTTAACCAAAGCATATTCCTCACGGATCTGAGCATCAAACCGGAAATGAATGATTTTTATCCAAAGCAACAAACCAAGTAAACTAAAAGTAAACTTAAACGGTCATTTCTTTTCCTTCTACAAGGAAACTACACTATAATTACACCTCTTAAAGCAACATGTAAATGTAAAAACCAGCAATGTTATAGGTGACCAGTGTAAGACAAAGGATGGGATGTTATCCACAGGGTTGTGTAGTTTGAAAGCACTGAGAGGAGATTTGGAAATGTTACCTTTTGCTTTTTTCATCAACATAATGACAGCAACTACCTAAGTACTACTTTAAGGTTTTAACTTATGTTTTATTACACTTGTTGCTTCTCACTACAGTAAAGCTTTTTAAAGCCAGTATAAGCTTATGCATGAAATGTTAAGAATGCATTCATATTAACAGCATCTTTCTTAAAAGCTGTTAATAAGAGAGCCCATACTGTATCAAAAGTCAAAAGTTAAGCTACAAGCACCTGGTCTTGAGTCTACTACAGTCAGATTTTTTTTAGTTTATAAATTCTGTGGCAACATCTACATTACCTTTATATAAAACATGTAACAATACAGTAAGATTGCAACTATGCAATTTTAATTGCAATTATAGAAAAAAGTGAAAACATCTATTTATAATACTGTTTTATTGACTTTTCTTATTAAAAAACAATAATCCTCCAATCGGCCAGGTGTGGTGGCTCACGCCTGTAATCCTAGCACTTTGGAAGGCTGAGGCGGGTGGATCACTCAAGGTCAGGAGTTCATAACAGCCTGAGCAAGAGCGAGACCCCATCTCTACTAAAAATATAGAAAGAAATTAATTGGCCAACTGAAAATATATAGAAAAAAAAATTAACTGGGCATGGGGGCACATGCCTGTAGTCCCAGCTACTCAGGAGGCTGAGGCATGAGGATTGCTTGAGCCCAGGAGTTTGAGGTTGCTGTGAGCTAGGCTGACGCCATGGCACTCTAGCCCAGGCAACAAAGTGAGGCTCTGTCTCAAAAAAATAAATAAAAATAAAAAACAATAATCCTACAATGTAACTTCCCTAAAGAAAGTTTTTCTAAAGTGATGTTTTCCTAAAGAAAAACATCAAAATAACCTAAAACAAAGTAAATTTTTGAATGAAATAGACACAAACAGCCAAGTTACTTTAAGAGATAATTAATTTTGTTACCTGCGGGGCATCATTAAAATTTTAGCTAGTTATATCCAGAAAATTGACAGGAAAGTGCATATTTCTCTGCCAACACAATGACTTGGTATACCCACAAAACAGAGGTATATGCAACCTCCAGATCAAATCTATATATTAAATTACTTAACTACTTACCCACGGTATACCAACTAGCATCTGTCAACTTGCTGATAATAGCTTCCTGGAAAGATCCATCAGATGTCCTTGTTTCAACAATAGCCCCAACCTAAAACATGAAATCCAAATTTCCTTACCAAATTTAAACAAATAAACCAAATCACTCCCACCAACTATATGATCTAGGTAAGAGAAATAATATAATACTTATGATAATTCTCCCTTATATTGGCTTAGATCTTTATCACTCATAGTACACATATATTCATTATGTAATTTGAGCCCCAAAACACTTTGGCAAAAAGTGAGGTAGCTATTATTAACCCTACTTTACATATTGAAAATTGTGGCTTGGAAAGAGAAAATAATTTGCAGAGTCCAGGATGAGAACTCAGTCTCTTAAATCTTAAATCTCTTAAATCTTACTTCAGAGCCTATTCACTGTATCACACTGCCTTCAAGAAAATTAAATATAAGCCCTATAAAACCATAAGACAACTAAAATAGCCTCAACTTTCACAAAAATATTGGATTTAGCATTTGTATCTAAGGGACCTTTTAGATAAAGGTTCACCTGGAGAGAGAAGGATGGACCAGTTGACCTTCTTTCAGCTTCCAGACCTTTGTATATCAGATATTAACCGAAGTGGTACTCTGACATAACAAAGATTTATTACATAAACAAATGGCCAGAAATGGATGGAAAACATAATATAGGTATTCATAAAATTGAATTATAAAATGAACATAATTTACTTGGTAAATTAGAACAACAGAAGATTCAGTATATGATAATGTATATATCTTAGCAAGCTAAACATCACCTTAGATACAGCAACAATGTAAAAAACAAAGTCAAGTATTCAGTCCAAGAATTTAAAACAAAAGGTGAGGGAAAATTTAACATGTTTATATGTATTAACTTTCTCTTCTATACGATGTTTAATATTCTAAAACTAAGAATATAGCCATTGCAATATCATAATTTATGCTAACTATACAAACCTCTCATTTGTATTTTTGTTTTCTGATTAAAATTCTTACAAAATTTTAAGTGTATGTACAAATGTAAAATTGATGGTCAATTACAGTACGAATCTATGATTATTTTAGATTTTAAACTGCACAACATACGTACTCTTAAAGGACCCTTTACTTGGTCATCTTGCACCAATTGTGTAGTATTATCCTGTTTTAGGAGTACCTGAAAAACATTTTTGCACAATAATTTATATGTTACTTTTAAAATACATTTATAGTAACACTGTAACAATAATGTCTTTAATTTAAGCTTTCTTAGCACCCTGTGGTTAGGTGTAGTATAACACTTATTACATTGTCTTGTATGTATGTTTATTGTCTCTCTCATTAACTGTGAGCTCCTTGAGGGCTGGGGTCCTCCTTTATTACTGTATTACCAGCGGTTAGCAAGTGTCAATGCATATTATAGGCACTTAATAACTATTTACTGAATGAACTACAGAAGATTTATAACCTATAGTTATTACTGTAAAAGCTTAAAACTTTCTTTATTGCTTTTTATCAAGTCATAAAACGTTATGATTGTCACCAAGTATACAAAAAAAGTATCAAAGTACATTGCCTATATGGAAGGTAAGCAAATTAAATTAAAATCAGAACTCTTTTAGTCCTTTCTAAAGTAAATCTGAACAATAATCATGATATGCAATTCTGTGTCTCTTACAAACAAGTGCTCCTTTCTACTATACATCCTACCAAATAAACAGGATAACCATCCATAATAGAGCAATTACCCAAATAAATAAATTCAAAATCTAGGTAATGTATGTATGATAAGACCTCCTAAAACAATCATTGTATTGATTTTTAAAAAATTAGAACCACAGTACTAACAAAAAGTTTAAAATTGTCCAAGAATCCCAAATAAATATTGAATAATCAAATCCTATAGTTGACACAGTAAAAAGGCTATATGAAATAAGAAATGAATGTCTAATAAATAATATATCCTAACATTACCTAAAGAAAAGCTTCATCGGCAGATCAAAATTTATACAGAAATGTTATAACAATCATGTATAAATCTATTTATCTACCACACAAATCACATTCCTCTAGTCAACATGGATCAGAAACATTTGGAGGGCTTATTAAAACACAATTACTGGATCTTACCCCCAGAGTTTCCGATTAGGTCTGGGGTGTGAGCCTGAGAATTTGCATTTTGAACAAGTTCCCAGGTAGGGCTAAAGCTGCTGGTCTAGGGCCACACTTTGAGAATCACTGTTCTAATTCACTGATACATTCACTCAACAAATTTTGAGTATCCACTATATATCAAGCACTATTCTAAGTGTTAGGCATAGAACAAGTCAGATGTTTCCTCCTTTCACAGTGCTTAATTCTGTAGGAAAATATCGGATATATAAGCAAATAAAGCAAATTTTGCAAACTGCAAATTCAGTATGATCCAGTAATAATAAGAATGATAGTAACAACAGACCTCAATGTTAAAAATGTTTATAATAAGGCCGGGCGCGGTGGCTCATGCCTGTAATCCTAGCACTCTGGGAGGCCGAGGCAGGCGGATCGCTCAAGGTCAGGAGATCGAAACCAGCCTGAGCAAGAGCGAGACTCCGTCTCTACTTAAAATATAAAGAAATTAATTGGCCAACTAAAAACATATAGAAAAAATTAGCTGGGCATGGTAGCACATGCCTGTAGTCCCAACTACTTGGGAGGCTGAGGCAGAAGGATTGCTTGAGCCCAGGAGTTTGAGGCTGCTGTGAGCTAGGCTGACACCACGGCACTCACTCTAGCCTGGGCAGCAGGGTGAGACTCTGTCTCAAAAAAAAAAAAATGTTTATAATAAGCATGGATTACTTTGGCATCTAAGTCCAAAGTGACAAAGACTATTAAAAATATATAGGAAAATTACGAGGAAACATAAAAAATGTTAATAGTTATTTCTGAGAGGTAAGCTATGGATATTAACCCATTTGTACTTTTCTATGTTTCCAAATACTGTACAGAAATCAGTTAACCTTTTTCTGGTCATAAAACCATCTTAAGAATAAAATTACTGAATCATTTTTATACTGTCTCAAAAACATAATTGTTCTAATCACTGAAATTTTCTCTTCCCGAACATTATGAAAGGGGAGAAAATAATTATAGCCTAAGTATGCTACCACAAACAAGAAAGATACAAATGATAGGAAGTACCAGGATCATGTATTTTGATAGAAGCATTTTAGAATAATTTCTCCTTCTGAGTTCTTTATTTCTCTATTTTTAATGTGCTTTTTCTATAAGTTTAGTATATAATAGTGCTTTCACATAGTAATGACTCAATAAATAAATGTTGATTTCTAGTCTCCTCCTCCCTGATTCTCTTCAATTCAGAGTTAATAAAACTGTTCCATTAAAAAAAAAGAAAAATTACCTTAACTTTCACCAGCCTTTTCACAGTCTTAATCTTGGCCTCACAGAAGGCACCTCGGTACTTGGCACTGACATCAGTTCCCACTGTCAGGTAGGCAGGCTCATCTGCCGCCTGATGAAAGGAACATAAACTATGAATGTCACTATTATTTCTCCCTACACCAACCTCAAGTCTCATGATAAGGTTCTGTATTTAAAGTAATGAGAACATTAAAATTATTTGCTTATTAATATCATTGATAATTTGAAAAATACCCCTAAAGCAAATACTTTATCAACAACCATTTTATATACTGATGTCTTGATACTATAAAATGTTTTAAAGTTGTAATTAGAAATTATCAGCAAGGAAATACAAAAATGTTTTTTCTCTATATACAAAGTGTTTAAAAAATTCTATAATTTATATAAGAAATGGAACAATAAGAAAAAAACAGAAAAAGTATCTCCTAGTAAATGCTTATAAAACTACATTATTCATTTATGTATGGCCTCCCAAAAATTGTTTTCAAGTTAAAAGAAATATTGCTATTAAAATTAACACCAACAATAATTAAATGTTTATTGATATAGCTACATAAAAGTAACATTTTTAAATACAATGTAAGTATACAGATAAGAAATGAAGCCAACCCTTTTGATTTAAAAAAAAGTTAACATTTGGAAAATGCATTGGCTACAAGCTGCATTTGAAAAATTTAAGTCTGAATTCAGCCAATGAATGCAGATATGAACTGATGATTCAATACTCGTAGCCATATCTAGAGGTTTACCACACTAATCTTCTTAGTATAAAATATAAGCTTTACTAAGAAATGTCTAGTTTTAGAAAATGGCCATGATCAGAACGATACATTGGAAGATGTGAGAAATTTCATTCTACCATTCGTTTTAATCTTGACAGTAACAGGACGATTGCTATCTCAATCTGTCATTGTGCCTATTTTTTTCAAAAGTTAAGTGTTTGAATTGAATACAACTTCAATTCATTATTGCTATAGGCAAAGGCAACAATGTACACTTTACAGATACATTTTTACGTAGAAAACAATTTTTCACTTTCCAATAAGTTTTCCCAAGTAATATTAAAGAAGGTTGAATATGTCACTTCATTTCAAGAAAATAGGAAAACAAGAGACAGCTTTGGCAAATGCTATATTTCAGAGCTTAATATACTGAAACAGTAATAAGACAGGAATCAGGTACCTTTTAAAGTCATTGCATTTACAAACAATGCAAATCGAAGAGGAATACATTTGGCAAGTAAGTATCTAACCTGAAACATTCCAACGGCCACAGTACTCCGGAATGCTTTCTTTCTCTCTAAACACCCACATGTGTTTGCAGTTGTTTTGAGAAGAATGTATATTTTTAGGATGGGTGTATGTTTTAAAATATTCACTATAAGGGTTTAACTAGAACTAAACATTATTAGTTTCAGATTAACTTCAAATATTTTAGCCTGAGAAGTTCATGTTATCCCCAGAAGAAACCACATATTCTCTTAGAAAATCGCATTGGCACTGGAGAAGAAAAAAATTTTCAAAAAATCCCCCAAAGAACCAAAGCAGGACAAAAGCTTTACTTCTGCAAAGGTTGCTGCCAACACAGGAAGTGTTTAAAAATACTATCAGAATGGACAACAATTGAAAGGCTGCACCAGCCTTTCGAAAGTGCTAACTGCTACAGAGAGGGGCTGAACTGACTGCATTTAGACACACAGATCATTTCTCACCCATTCAACACGTCCTCGATTTCTGAAAGTGCTGCTTAGTAGGGAAATCAATTTTGAGTAGCAAAAAAAACCCAAAATGACATTTCACAGCACCAGCCTCACGACTGGCAGTGTCCAGGGCACGAGGACCAGGGCAGCGTTGACTCCACTTACCTTCATTTTTGTTGGTGATCTCTGGGGTTCCAGCTCAACGAGCTATCTTCGCTGTTGCTAGAACCATTGGGGAGGAGAAAGACAGGGACAGAATCAGTCAACAGCGGGGAGCGACGAACGGAAAGAAAGTAAACAAACGCTAACGGGAGGGGCAGAACCCTCTGCAGGCAAGGGATAAGACCCCCTCAGCGTGCAGCCAGGACGCGGGAGCAGAGGGGGCAGCGAGAAGCCCACGCGCGCGTAAGGGCAGCCCGTTCCGCCCCGGAGCTTGCCAGCGGCCCACGGCGCCCCCGCCTCGCTGGCCACTTTGACCCGGAATGCTCAACTCGGAGCCCCGCGACAGATCGCTCTGGACAAGAGCAGGGCGCCGTTTGGACTTCCCTAGGTCCGCCAGAGAGGCGACAGTCCAGCCTTTGCTCGGCCACCCCCCGGATACCCCGACTTCGGCCCGCGCCCCGCCTCCGCCGCTCGGCCCCCTCGGCCCGCCCCGGGCCCGCGGTGGCGGCAGCGGAGTGTCACGGCGCCATTGCTCTCCCTCTTTCGCTCTGCACCATGTCAGGAAGGAGAAGCGCTCCTTCACCCGAAGGGGCAGGGGCCGCGGCCTTCAGCAGGGAGCTGCGAGTGCTCGGGGAGACCCGAACGGTGGAGAGGACAGAGGGGGTGGGGGTGCGGGGGGGAGGAGGGGAGGTGGCCGGACAGGGTGTGGGAGGGGAGGGGAGCCGCACAGCGGCAGCCACCGCCTCCTCCCCGCGCCCGCCTCAACTTTTTGTACAGCCCAGAAAGGTATCAGCCCCCAGCCCCTTGGGTCCTGCCACGGACTCCACAGTGGAGGACGCGCCACGGAGTTGGGGGGGCCGGCTAGACCAAGCAGCGCGCTCCTTACCCCGCGGAAGCAAACTTAGCGGCGCGGCCAGACCCACAGCCATTTTCCCGGGGAACCCAGGGAAGCGGACGAGGAGGCGGCTGCGGCGGCGGTTCCTGCAGTTGCTGCCGCTGCTCCACGACTTGCCCCTTCCCCTGCGCTCGCTGCACCACTTGCCCAGCATCCCCCTCCCCACCTCCAAAGCTTCCAACTGCACCGGGACCCCGGGCAGCAGCACCAGCTGCTACTGCCGCTTCGTCCATTCAGTATTCCGCGCTTCCTTTCTCCCCACCTACCAACAGCGGGTGAAGTGCGCGCTGTCAGCTCCTGAGTCCTCCGCCCCACTGACCCCCAGGGGCCCCTGTCCCGGCAGCACCACTCCCGGCCGCGACGGCAGTTCCTGCGCCCGGTTCCCCACTCGCCCCGATTTACTGCCACAATCCACCAAATAACAAGCTGTTGAGCAGACTCGCTTCTACACGAACTCCTATTGGCTGCTCATGACGCCGAAGAGCTTCGGATTGGACCTCGCTACCTGTCGTCCTCATTGGATGTAGCTCCGAAACTTCACGGATTGGTGCGAAAAACAGCAGGTAGGACATCCTCCACTTATGATTGGCTTTCTCCGAAGACCAACGTTATTGGAGAATAGGGTATTGAGTAAGCAAGTCCTAAGAAATGATTGGTAGAGACGACTCCGGATGTGCTTGACTGAGCACTGATTGGTGAATTGAGGGGTCAGGAAGAGCAGTTCGGCGCGAGGATTGGCGGCGGAGTGTCCCATGGAAACGGAACCCAGAACTGCAGCCAGGGCCTTGCACGGGGGCGGGGCAGGGTGTTTCCAAGGCGCTTGCGCTAAACCACTTCTCGGCGCCATTTTGTCTCGGCAGCGGTAGCCGCAGCTCTATCGCATTTTATGCTTTTGGCGTGAAAGGAGCGGAGTCCTTATCCGGTAGATTTATTTTAGTGGGGCAGCCATCCAGCGTTCTCTCCAGGACAGCACCTAGTCCTGGTCGGAGGAGTCGCAGAGCTGTCAAAAAGGTCAGTTGGGGGCTATGGTTGTCCGATTGACTGGGTGGGGGGATGGCGCAGCTCTATCGGCACCGGCACCGGAAGTGAAGGGGCCGCGGGCAGCCATGGTAAAGTGAGTGCTCCCTGCGGCGGGTGGGGGGAAGGGGGCGGGATGAAAGGGGGCGAGGCTTCCTCTCCCGCCGAGAGAAAGAGAAAGAGGCGGGGGAGACGTGCAAGTCTTTCTTGGAGGTGATCCTTTGGGCTGCTCAGAAATACTCTGGATTCTACCTCTTTCCGAGCTGTTTTTCCTCCTTTTGGAAATGTGTTTCGGGGACTTGCCATATTCTCCACCCGGGTGGCACCGGCTGTGTGGGTCTCCTTCAGACGTGGAAGACATGGTTCTTAGAAACACTCTGCGTGGGGAGAGGTGTTTCCGCGTGCTCCTCACGCGATAAAGCTATGGAGGAAACTGAGAGAGCTCTGGCTTTCGGAATGCTGAGGAATTTGCTTGCCGGCACTGGTGCTGCTACTGTGACCTTAGACAAGCGTCTGTGTCACTTTGCACGAGGTTTATGCTACTTTGTGAAAGGAAGTAGCAGTGGTTTTGCAGGGACTGAAAATGTCTTAGCTAAAAGGACCTCCCGATAGGACAGATGTCGGTCTTATTCTAATAACATCTTATTTTCGGTAATATGAAGCAAAAACTTAACGTATTTTAAGTATTGGACGTTGAATACTTGTTTTAAAGAGTGAAATCATTTTTAGAATGTTAAATATCGTCGATAATCCACATAGACTAAATTTACTGAATAAGAGGATACCTAACTAAAGCAGAATCAATTTTTTATTCCTAACAGTGAATTCTCTCAAAATTATTAGTTAAGAAGGCGAAACGCATGTCGGGTATTTCCAGTGAGTGACCTACTCACACTGGATACTTACAGTTATCCTCAATACCTCTTTTAAACCCTATTGCTGTATTTGGTGGAGCTGAAGACTAGAGAATGGTTGAGTGATTTAACAATTTACTGGGGTCCTTTTGGCAGTTGTGCTGACATCTCTGTAACAAATATCCCAAAATAATTACAGAGGTGAGTCTCGATGTCTGTAAAAATCCTCAGAATTGGGGGGACCATCTGGAAAATTTTCTATGGACCAGTAAATAAATGCTAGAATGGTAATTGAAAGATGTTTTGTTTGGCCAAGGGTTCAAACAAGTCTGTATAACTACCTTACTGATAATATTTTAGAATGAAATCCCAAAATTAGAACATCCTTATGGATTTGTTTACCCATTCATGTGGTTCTCGTTTCTGGGTTTTTAGGCACTTAATGATTTTATCATGAAACACTCAGGGTATCTTTGTGATTCTACTTTTCCCCCGTATTTAAAACTTTCTCATACAGCAAAGATCTTGTTATTAACAGTGTTTAGGAGTGTGGCAATTTTTTTAAAGGAAATTATAAAACAATATAATACTACTGAACTTTGCAGCAGATAATCATTCATAATTCTATTACCCAACCTTAAACACTCACTTATTAGCTGATTTAAATAACATGGTAGTGGACATTTGGAAATTACTAAAAAGCCAAAAAAGAACAAAAATTTCTTGTATCCTACAAATAAAAGGCAATTAACAGTTTATACTGTACTTATATATTAACATTATGCAGAGGACTTTATCTCTTTAGGTTTTATTTTATAAAATATTTTATATTTTGGTGCAAAAATAAGTGAGCTTTTAACATTGTTCAAATTTGCCATTTGATATTGGAATACATCTTAAATGTGGTTTTGTTATACATCATTTTAATGTACAGTTCTTGCTTTACTTTTTTGCTGATGACTTATTACTTGCTGTTTATTTTATATTTATTTTAGACTATGGAAATGATGTTAGACAAAAAGCAAATTCGAGCAATTTTCTTGTTCGAGTTCAAAATGGGTCGTAAAGCAGCGGAGACAACTCGCAACATCAACAAGGCATTTGGCCCAGGAACTGTTAACGAACGTACAGTGCAGTGGTGGTTCAAGAAGTTTTGCAAAGGAGACCACAGCCTTGAAGATGAGGGGCGCAGTGGCCGGCCATCAGAAGTTGACAACGACCAATTGAGAGCAATCATCGAAGCTGATCCTCTTAAAACTACACGAGAAGTTGCTGAAAAACTCAACGTCAACCATTCTACGGTCGTTCGGCATTTGAAGCAAATTGGAAAAGTGAAAAAGCTCGGTAAGTGGGTGCCTCGTGAGCTGACCGAAAATCAAAAAAATCGTCGTTTTGAAGTGTCATCTTCTCTTATTGTACGCAACAGCAACGAACCATTTCTTGATCGGATTGTGACATGGGAAGAAAAGTGGATTTTATATGACAATGGGCGACAACCAGCTCAGTGGATGGATCAAGAAGCTCCAAAGCACTTCCCAAAGCCAAACTTGCACCAAAAAAAGGTCATGGTCACTGTTTGGTGGTCTGCTGCTGGTCTGATTCACTACAGCTTTCTGAATCCTGACGAAACCGTTACATCTGAGAAGTATATTCAGCAAATCGATGAGATGCACCAAAAATTGCAGTGCCTACAGCCGGCATTGGTCAACAGAAAGGGACCAATTCTTCTCCATGACAACGCCCGACCGCACATAGCACAACCAACTCTTCAAAAGTTGAACGAATTGGGCTACGAAGTTTTGCCTCATCCACCATATTCACCTGACCTCTCGCCAACTGACTACCACTTTTTCAAGCATCTTGATAACTTTTTGCAGGGAAAACACTTCCACAACCAGCAGGATGCAGAAAATGCTTTCCAAGAGTTTGTCAAATCCCGAAGCACAGATTTTTATGCTATGGGAATAAACAAACTTATTTCTCATTGGCAAAAATGTGTTGATTGTAATGGTTCCTATTTTGATTAATAAAGATGTGTTTGAGCCTAGTTAATAATGATTTAAAATTCACACTGCGGTTTCAGACCACACTCATTTTGTTACCCATGGTTTTTTTCCTTCATGAAAAACATTGGGAATGTCAGAAATATCTTGTACAAAAGCATCTTTCTTATCTTCATAGTGTTTTATAAGATAAATATACCATAATTTATATAACCTGTTTATTTTTCCATTATAGCAATATTACGTCAGTGAATATCCTTGTACATGCTTTGCAAACTATTATAAGAACTTACATCAATGGCTAAAATTTCTGGGAATCTAAATCTTCATTCACATCCCTGGTTATTTCTTTGGAATAAATTACCAGAAGTGGACATAAAAGGCTGAAGGGATTGTATTGTACTTTTAAGGCTTTTGATACTTGTACACTTACCCAGCAGAAAGCGTTTCCTCTTATGGCACTTATATTTGTTGTGCTTTTATTTTTTCCCCCAATTTCCTGGTTTTTCTTTACCTTAAATTTTGAGTTTTCTTTCCTGAATCTGTTTATTCAAATATCATTATAGTATTTAAATTACACATATAGTGAAATAAATATGAAAATTTTTCTTAGACCTCAGGAGTGATTTTTTAAAACTAATTTTTTCACTTTAGAATAGTTGAGCATTTGTATATTTAAACGTTTTGCTACATGGAAGTGATGTTTAGGGATACAAAGAATAAATTGTTTTTATGGTATAGTTAGTTGAGTTTGATTTATGTTTCCCTGTGGCCTTCTCAAAAATTTTCTATCTTCATGTGCATTCTTTCCCTCAGTGCTTTTGTAGTCTCATTGGAACCTTTACATGCATCTCACCACCCTTTCTTTGCAGCTGTTTGGCTCTTCTCCAGTTAGAGATTTTTTATTTTGATTTTTTTTTTTTTTTTCGGGCAGGGTCCTGCTCTGTTCCCCAGGCTAGAGTGCAGTGGCACCATCATATCTCGCTACAGCCTCAAACTCCTGGGCCCATGCAATCCTCATGCCTCAGCCTCCTGAGTAGCTGAGACTACAGGCGCACACGACCATACCTGGCTAATCCAGTATGAGATTTTTGTTCCCAGAAGGCAGCAACTCTTTTTAATCGTAGCTATGTTCCGCTACCTAATGCATGATAGGGGCTCTGTAAATATTTCTTATGAATATGTATGCACATTTGTGTACAAAATGTGTGCAATAAGCCAACTTAGGTTTAATAGTAATTCTTGACTAAAAATTAGTGATGTACCCCAAAGCTGTCTCAACCTTCCAATTTAATATACCCAGGTACTTAAACTGAATTGATTTGTAATTGCTAATAAAGTATTGATTTAGAGAACCACTAAGAATGTGTCAATACTAGTTTTTCAAGACTTTTTTTTAATTCCTCAATCCTTTTTAAGGATTTTATATCTTAGTGGAGGTGACTGTAAATGAATCTGAACAGTTATTAGACCATCTCTTAGGTATAAATGAATGAAATTATGATAGAATTGTAGTTTTGCAACCTATTTCAATAGCACAAACTATCAAATTTTTAATGTTTTTATGACATAAAGCTATATTGAAAGTGAAATGTTTTGTTTGATCAAGGGTTCATATGAGGGTATATAATTCCCAATTTTTATCACAGGACAATGTGAACATGTTTGTGATTTTTTTTACCCTCCAAAATCTTGACATAGAGGGAGAGCTTATCCAGTGAGTGTTCAGTGGGAGTGAAATAAATTTCTTTCATTTTTATTTTATTTTTTTAGGTCAGTCTGTGTTCTGAATGTCTGAGCTGTAACATACTCAAAAGAAGTGTTTGTCTTTTAGAATGAGACGGATTTGTGGGAAAATGAGGCAAGGTGTCCCTGTTTTTAAAGACATGGATCTGCAGTCTGTTTTGAAAACTCTATTTCTGGTATGTAATTTTACTTAAACCACCCTTAAGTAATCAATTGGTTTGGGGGGGAGGGGGTGTGTGTGTGTATCCTTTGAAAAAATAGAATTTGTCCAACTGTGCAGTTATTTCTGTAAACGTCAGTGTATGTTGAAAGGAACTGATTGCTATGGTGAATGTAGCTGCTTTCCTAAAGATTCAGTTATTTTTTGAAAGTTACATAATTTACTTGTAAGCAAAGCAGACTTTGCAGTCTGTATATGGTCTTTTGCCCTATTAGATTTTGGTTCTGATTTTATGGCCATATGGAGTCATAGATAATGGTTTTCTTTCACATATAATTCAAACTAGAATGACAGCATATTTTAGGAATTGGATTCAAGTGGATATGGGTTACCTAATAGCTTTCCCTTACAAGGATCTGTGCTCAAGGAGCTTACTGTCAGTAAAAGGGAGAACATAATTAAACATGTAGAAAGTTAATCTAGTAATTATTTCAAAAGATACAAGCAATTTAGATAACCTTATATAAAGATTTATATAGTGGCTCACAATAATAGATTTGTCAAAGTTCTGTACATAATCAGATCTAGCGATTCTTTGAAAAGACATAAATTGCTTTAGAAAGCAGAGCAGAAAGAAATTTATATAATGGTTATTGAAGGCTTTTCAAGGATACTGAAATATAATCTATAAAATTAGAAGAAAAGAAGACACCCTAATTGGAGGGAAGGTTGTGAGCAAGAATATAAGGAAATTTATGTCTGGGAGAGGATAAACTAGTTCAGAAAGGATGACTGGCTAAAGATATTGTTGGGAAAATTGTGTGGGGCCAACCTGTCAGTGTGGATAGAGTTAGCTGCACATCAGAGTCTCACGCGGTATTTGCTCTCTATATAGGGTTCCAGGGGGTCTTGAAAGCTGGGATTTGAACAGAAATTGAAGATTATTTTTGTTTTGTCTTATTTTCAAACATTGTTCATAATGGTACTAAAGATAAAATTACTTTTAATCCCACTCTAACAGATTTTTAAAATTTCCTTCTTCCTTGTCTGTAAGCATACTCTTAAGAGTAATTTTTGTTTTTCTCTGTTCCTTTCACATTGAAACAAGCTTTCAGCGTGACAGCACAATCTCCGTAGTAATTTTAATGTCTGAAAATATTCCATCAAGCTGTTTTATCTTTAACATTTTTCTATTGCTTGACCATGTAGGTTTCCAGTTCTTTAGTATTGTGCTACAATTTTCATCTTATGTGTATATAGTATTTTCTGTCTTTTGACTGTTCTTTTAGGATTGATTTAAAGGGTCATTGTAGGAACATTTTTATGACTGTTGAAATATTGTTGTGTTGTTTTTCAAACGAGTTACCATTACACTATTGCCCTCCTTGTGAATTGAGATATTGGCATGGAGTAGTCTATAATTATTATTTTTGCTAACTTATTAATAGGTGTAAAATATGTTGAGCTCTTTTTTTCTTTATAAGATTTTTGTTGACTAGTAAGGTGGGACCTTTTTCTATAATTGCACTTACTGATTCGTGTACAAGTTGTATATTCAGACTTCCTAATTATATTGTTAGAGTTTTGGTATTTTATTTCTTAATTGTTTATTATGTAATTCTTAGTAACTTGCTGCACATATTTTTCCATATGCATTTCCCTTTTAATTTTAGTTTTGCAGAGGGTTTTTGAACAGACAGAAGGGTATGATGTACACAAAATAATATTGTTGGAAAATTGTTTAGAAACAGTGTCCAAAGTGACTAAAGAAATGACACAGAATTGGAGGCAGAGAAACAGGATACTGTTGAAGTGATGTCAGCATGAGGTGAAACTAGAGTAGGATCTAGAGGAAAAAAAGGAATAGGTGAGCAAGAAGATCGAGTTGGGAGGAAGAGTTGACAGCATTTGATCTCCAATTGTCAGGGTAAAGAAGAAAACCAAAACTACTCTCAAGTTTTACGAACGGGGAGGGGGGTCGGGGAAGGGGGACAAACAATACCATTAACTGATTTGGAAAGTCTGGGGAGGCCACTGGTTGGTAAAGAACATGAAATCTGTTTTAAACATTGGAGTTAGAGCTTGAGCTGTCTAGTAAGCATCTGTTCTTTTGTCAAATTATTTGTGGGGTCACTTACTGGGACAAAGCATTATGCTGGAACTTACATTGTTTCTATATTTTGATTTGACTTTTAATTCCATTCTGTTAGACTTAGGTGTCTAACAGGGCTTTCATATTTCTGGTTTTTAAAGCTTAACTTGAATTTAAAATTCAGGAATACCAGATGATTCTCACAGTAAATTAAGGAGAGGTTAGTTTTTCATTATTAAAAAAATATAGTTTTATGGGAGCATGTTATAATTTTTTGTACCAAAATAAACTCATACTAACTTATTATAACATGTCTAAACAGGATCTAGTTTGAGGCACTAAGAAGGATGAGACAGCAGTTTGAAAAAAGCCCCTATCAGAGCAACAGGAATTCTGCTAAAATTTAAGCAAGAACAAACATCAAATTTCTGGTGAAGCTTGGGTGGAAAAATGGTGAAATCATTGATGCTTTACAAGATGTTTATGGGGATAGTGCTCCAAAGGAATAAGTGGCAGTTTACAAATGGATAACTTGTTTTAAGAAGGAAAGAGACTGTGTTGAAGATGAAGCCTGCAGCAGCAGACCATCCACATACATTTGGGAGGAAAAAATTAATCCTGTTGGTGACCTAATTAAAGAGGATTGACAGTTGACCGCAAAAACAATAATCAATACCATTGACATCTCAACTGGTTCAACTTACACAATTCTGACTGAAAAATTAAAGTTGAGCAAACTTTCCACTCTTTGGTGCCAAACCTCTTGTGCTTAGATCAGCTGCAGACAAGAGCAGAGCTTTCAATGAAAATTTTAAACAAAGGGCATCAAGATCCTAAAGCATTTCTTTGAAGAATTGTAAAAGGAGATGGAATATGGCTTTACCAGTATGATCCTGAACACAAAGCACCATCAAAGCAATGACTACCAAGAGGTCAAAGTCGTCCATCAGAGCGAAAGCAGAGCAGTCAAGAACAAAGTCATGGCAACAGATTTTTGGGATGGTCAAGGCATTTTGCTTGTTGACTTTCTGGTGGACCAGAGAACAATAATATCAGCCAAAGCTTTAGCAGAAAAAGGACTGGGAAAGCTTCACCAGAGGGTCATTCTCCATCATGACAGTGCTACTTAGTTCTCATCAAACAAGGGCAATTTTGCGAGAATTTCGATGGGACATCATTAGGCATCCATCTTTCAGTCCTGACTTCTTTTTGTTTCCTAATCTTAAAAAATCTTTAAAGGACACCCATTTTTCTTTAGTTAATAATGTGAAAAAGACTGCATTGATTGACATGGTTAAATTCCCAGGACCTTCAGTTCTTTAGGGATGGACTAAATGTGGTACCATTGCTTACAAGTATCTTGAACTTGACAGAGCTTATGTTGAGAAATAAAGTTTATTTTTTTAAATCTTTCACTTCCATTTTTCCACAAACTTTTTGAAGTCCTCTTGTATATGTATGTATATAAAGGGCTAATATATATAGTTGAAATATCTTTCATTTTTCCCTCTTCCTGTGTGGACTAATTTTAGTATGTTTGGTTTTAATAGAATATAGAGAGGTAAACAGATGTATGTTTATGGAACATGAATTTTTAGCCATTATTCTTTAAATATCTGAAATCCAGGTAAAGATGTTAATTGCCTTGTTTTTAGAAATCACTTCTATTTCAACAGATAAAATGTTCAGTATAAGGAAGTACTTTAATAATTAGAAATACCAAGACATGGAATAGGCTATCTTTTCAGTGTTTCTCAAGAGGAAGAACTTAATTTCACCTGTTGACCTCCTGTAGTTCTCCCATAACTGTTGGCCCCTGACCCACTCCTGCCTTTTTTCCTAAGGTTTTACAAAAAAGTGTTTTCTGCTCACTGTCTTGCTGTTTAGCAAGGGAAAAGTTCTGATTTTGTTTTAGGATATAACAGGTCTTTTACATAATCAGTTAAATACCAAGCACAATAGTAAATATTTTTTCCTTTTTTTTTTTTGATTCCACTTTTTAGTCTTTTTTTTTTTTTTTAAACCTAACCCTTTTGGAACCTTCATTTTAGTACTGTATGTGAGCTTATGAAATTGGAGTCACTTGGTTAACGTACATCAAGACTATCTTTGATCTCATTTATATAGTTAGGTATTTAAAAGTTTTCCCATTATAATGCTAGCTTTGAGTTAACAAAGATAGCTGTTCAGCGATTCAGGAAAAAAGTAATATACGCAGAAATACAACATTTATGCGTTAGGTTCAGCATTCTGAGTTTTTAATGAATATGTGGTTATGCATGTTTTTATTGCATCATTTTTAATAATCCCTTACCTTTGATAACTTAGATTTTTCAAAGACTTTTAAGTCATACGAGTTACTTATAGGATTTAGATTTTTCCTATGCCCCCATAAGAAATGATAGCTTTAAAAATCATGGAGGGACAGCAGAGAAGATACTGCTAGCTTTAGAATATGTAGGTATGGCCAGGGTGTTTTGTGAAGAGGGGTAGTTTAGGGCAAATTTCTTACCCTCCCTGCCCCATGTGTAAAATGGGGATAATAATAGAACTGACCTGATGAGTTTGGAATTAGTATTACATGCTTAATACATGTAATATGCTTGGAATGATGCCAAGTATTTAGGAAGTACTCAGGTGTTAGTGTAGTAATTCTATTAAATGAACATCAATCCAGGAGAGTTTTAAAAGAATATATTATTATATCGATATACAGAAATCATCTAAATTTTTGTCTTGCTTTCAAGACCTTCCTGAAGGTCATATCAACCTCTCTCCATAGTTATTTTCTACTACTTCCCTTTAGGTATCATAAGCTACAGTCACAGTCAATTATCGTGGCTACCCTGTGCAAGCCCTGTGTTTTTCCAGTTCTTTTGTTTTTATTCATACTGTCCCCACCATCTTGAATGTTGTCCTATCTCCATGTGTTCAAATGCTAGCTTTTAAGTGAAGTGTTCTTGATAGCTCTATATCTACAACTATAGGTTAATCTCTCTCCATTTGAATTTCATATATTTCCTCATATGATCCCTACCACTTTCTGTATTGCATTTTAGCTTTTTTATTGTGTGTCCTTCACTATGTGAGGAAATCCTCACAAGCAGAGAACTGTACCTTATTCACCTTTGTAGGTTTAGAACCTATCACAGGCCTTGGCATTTAGTAGGCACTTATCTGTGGAGTGAAAGTTTAAAAAAGTTTTAGCAAACTAAAAGGTGGTGTTTAATGGGCACATGCATGCTGGTAAAAATGTGCTTTGTCAGTGTTTGTATGTTCAGGAACATCCTGGTCAGTTACTTAAAATGAGATCACTTGAGGTTTTAGGAGTTGGGTCAGATTCAAGAGTACATAGTGGGTAGCACACTGTGGAGACTATCCACAAGACAGGAATTTCCTAGAATTTTTCTTTTTGTTCTTTAAAAGATGGTGTCTTTAACCACCAGAAAATTGCGTTTCTGATGGTACCTGATTTTTCACAGCCCTTCCTATTTATTAGTGCTACAAATTTGAGGAAAGTTTGGCCAGGGCTGAGGGTAGATTGGTTGCCAGTAACAATATATAAGCCACCTGGCTCCTAATCCCACCCTTCAAGTACATTTTTGAAAATCAAAATACCTTAATGCTTCTAGGTGTGAAACTAAGGGTAACCTGGGAATAAAAACTGGGTAAGACATTTCATGAGGACATTTACTTGATCTTTGATTGCTAAGATATTACTAAGGGCTTGGCCTCAAGATTTTAAAAAATGACAATAATGGGAATTGGGGAGATAAGTTAAAATATCAGGCTCATAGTAGGTATTCATAGAGCTAAAGTGGCAATTGTGTACCCTTAGCTCAAAAATTCTCAGAATTTTTACAATAACTTAACAGGACATAGGATTGAATAAGTATCCTAATATAGCAGCAGTGGATTTGAAAACCAGATGTTATGTGTTCTAGTTGTAAGTCTGTTACTCACTGGCTGTACCTGACATACATCACTGCATGAGGTTTTGCTTTTAGAGAATGAGGGATATGGGGCTAGGTGTTTACAGCTCTCAATATTTTAGGGTTCCAATCCTACACCGTATTTTTCAAACAGGAATTCCTAAGCCTACTTAGAATATCCATCTATCCTTGAAGGGTATGGTCATTTAAAAACCCTTGAGGATCTGACGTATCAGACTTTGACTTGATAATTTTAGCACTTAAGGAAGTTGCTGATGTTCCTAGGATCAAATTCTGACACACATTTTCATGTCCCACTTATCTCACTATTTAACAAGAGTTGTAATTGTTCTCATTGGCTGGTAAAACATATTCGAAATAACAGTTAAGCAAGAAAACCACTGATTAATTTCATTATAGTGACATTTCTATTTTGTATATATGCGAGTATTGCCCACACACATATAAACAAAGGTACTACAGTGTACTTCAGTGTTTTCTCTTGTAGTTCATTTGTTTAAAAAACCTGGTGTGACTCATAAAACTGGTTTCATGACTTACTGTGGGTCTCAGCCTGCTTTGGGGGAGAAAGTAGACTAGATAATAGTGCTTTATATTTGTTTGATATTTCAGTATTTACTAGGCACTTAGGTATACTACTGTATCTTTATGATAACTTAAAAGTTAATTAATTGTTACCTGAAAAGGCCTCTCCGTGTTTCGACAGCAGTGGAGTAGAGAGGGAAAGAAGCCATGAGTGAGCGATTCATTTTCTTTTTTTTCTTTTGTTGGCTTGTGGTATGTGTGGTAATAGGTTATTGACTCTGCCAATTCTAGCAGCCCACTGTTTATTTTATATTTAGGATTAGCTCAAATCTTATGGAAAGCAAAAAACAATTCCTCCCCCCACTTGTTTCCCTCAAACCAAACCAGATTCTTATTATTTCTCAAAAAATCTTTGTGTTTCTTAATCTTTATATGCAATCACAAAGATGCTTCCAGTGTTTATATAATTTAGGTGGCTTAGATCTTGGTCATATGGGACAGGGAAGGGGATTTTTATATGAAGGAGCATAAACAAAAGCCATCTTCCTGTTTCTTATTCCTCTATGTATCATTTGTCTGGAAGCCCTTTTTTTTTTCTTTTTTTATAAAGCATGTCATCCTTGTGCAGGGGCCATGCTAATCTTCTCTGTATCATTCCGATTTTAGTATATGTGCTGCCGAAGCGAGCATGAAGCCCTTAAAATTACCAAAGCCTTGGTGACCTAAGGCATACTGTTTTGTTTTCTTCTCAAATTTGAAGTTCTGCATTTTATTACATAGTCATGAAGAGCTAGTCTGTTACCAGTAAATACTTAAGCCACAGAACTTCTCTATGCTACTGTGTACTTCCTGTTTTGTCAGATTTCCATTTAGGGAAAAGAATGGATTTTAGAATAGGCTAGCCTTAGTTTCATGTTTAAAGCTTCTCCTGAAATTCAGTTTGGAATCTGTCCAGGTATCTAGAGGAGGAAAAAAAAAATGGCATGTCATGTCTACACATGAAATCATTTGTCAGAAAGCTTCATTTGGCTTCTGTGATGAAAGAGAGGGTTGCCAGGAAGGAAGAGAAACTTTTTGCTGTCAGAAATATTTAGTGTTTGACTTGCCAATGTTGTGGCTTGCCTTTAGGCTTTCCATGTCAAACGTGTTTGAGTTTGTGAATGAATTATTATATTGCCTGTGAAGGAAGAATCTATGTTCATTTGTAGTAGACTTTTCTAGAAATATGTAATATGAACTGCATTTAGCCACATTTGCTCCACTTAGAGTAGAGACATCGAAGGTCAGATGGTAATTAGAATAGAAATGGGCACACTGTGAATGTCAGATATCTTTTAGGAGAAAGTTTCAATAAAACCATTTTAAGAATCTCCTGAAACTAAAATAGTAAATAGAACATCTAGTTATAAATGATGAATTATCTGTCAGTTTTTATCTTATGAATTGAACTTCTAATTAGGTATTGATAGAATGTGTCAGTAGAACATACTTTCAGTGTGAACTTGAATCCTGCTAATATTGCTGGTAAGGGAATATTGTGTTACTAGTTTATCAGCAGTGGAACCAAGCCCTTTTATAAAATTTTCTTTCACCAAATTTCCCTGACCAGCTTTAAGTCAGAGTTATTTTTCTTGACCTGTCAGTAAAATATGCAAGATGCTTTTTAATCCCTGACCATTGATGAACAATTGTACAATTTCTTTCCTATTGGCACCCTGGCTCTTTGTCTACTCTCATGTTAGAAATGTTCTCCTAACACCTCTATGTTGTCCTCTTTGGGAACTGATGTCGAATCATAAAATATTTGAAACCATCTGCTGTAAATTTTTCTACCAGATTCTTCCTCCTTTTAAAAATGTAGATTATGTGCTCCTATTCCTGAGACACATTTCTCATACAATTAAATGAAAAAGTTTTCCTTAATACCCATCAACCACTACTGCTTCATCCCCCATTTTCCTTTATAACACAAGTGTCATCTCTTAACACCTTTTTTTTTTTTTTTGAGACAGAGTCTCACTCTGTTGCCTGGGCTAGAGTGAGTGCCGTGGCGTCAGCCCAGCTCACAGCAACTTCAAACTCCTGGGCTCAAGCAATCTTCCTGCCTCAGCCTCCTGAGTAGCTGGGATTACCAGCATGCTCCACCATGCCCGCCTAATTTTTTTTTCTATATATTTTTAGTTGGCCAATTAATTTCTTTCTATTTTTAGTAGAGATGGGGGGTCTCGCTTTTGCTCAGGCTGGTTTCAAACTCCTGACCTTGAACGATCTGCCCGTCTCAGCCTCCCAGAGTGCTAGGATTACATGGGTGAGCCACCGCACCCAGCCTCTTAAAACCTTTTAAGTAAACTTTTTGGTTGTACTGTTGTTTGCCTTTGAATAACCTGTGTCCAAATCAGTGATTGTCAAATTTTAGTGTGTTCATAAGAATTACATCAGGTACTTATTCACAATGCAGATTCCTGAGCCCTACTTCAGACCCACTGAATTCAAATCTATGGAGAATAGTCTTTGAACGACCATCTGAGAAAGTTATCTATTGCATGCATTCCCACTATCATCTAAATTGTTTTTTTCATATTCTTGTATGGTCTCTTTAATTACTGGCATCTCCGAAGTGTTTTGCTAATTATTGACATCTTTTGTTTTACTCCTGGCACTCTAGGAGTCCAAGACAGGAGGATTGCTTGAGCTGAAGGGTTTAAGACTGGCCTGAGAAAGAGCAAGACC
This sequence comes from Lepilemur ruficaudatus, assembly GCA_963574885.1. Lineage (NCBI taxonomy): Eukaryota > Metazoa > Chordata > Mammalia > Primates > Lepilemuridae > Lepilemur > Lepilemur ruficaudatus. The sequence goes on along the minus strand of CAUYRT010099754.1, from coordinate 3,250 downwards.
CTATCTCTATTAAAAATAGAAAAATTAGCAGGGCGTCATGCCACGTGCCTGTAGTCCCAGCCTGTAGTCCGAGAGGCTGAGGCAGGAGGATCTCTTGAGCCTAGGAGTTTGAGGTTGCAGTGAGTGAGCTATGTTGACCCCACTGCACTCTAGCCCAAGGCAGCAGAGTGAGACTCTGTCTAAAAGAAAAAAAGAAGTTCCTGTCCTCCCCTTCCCAAAGCACACATTTGTAGTTCAGTATAGACATACATTATATGTATACATAATAGTACACATACATTTCTAATGGATCTTGCAAGTGATTTTTAAATGTGTTTGCTGGAAGATGTGATACATTGTATCCAAATGTTTGCATTGAATTTTTACTGCTATCACTTGGTTGCTGCTGACTCTCAAGTTACACCTAATGAGGTGATATCTTATCATCTTTATACCCCTACTTCTCTGATACCATTTCCCTTTCTCTAAATTACCGGCATTTCCTTGGTTTCATCTTAAGAATAATTCTCCTATATTACGTTAGTCCTGAACCTGGTTGGCTTTTCCTGAAAAAAAATTTAATAACCCCCATTCCCATATGGGGGTTCCCATAGTTCAACTCTCTACGTGAATTTTCCCAAAATTCTACTTTGTGGTTTCATGTAGTAGAAATCAAATATAAGTCCAAATCACACACTTCAAAGACAAACTGAAGATACATAAGTAAGGAATCCTGCTTTTCAGCAATCTTCATATATTAACTGGCTGGGCATGGTGATACATGCCTGTAATCCTAGCACTTTGGGAGACAGAGGCCAGGGGTTCAAGACCAGCCTGGGCAACATAGCAAGACCTCGTCTCCACCAAAAAAAGAGAATAATTAGCCAGGTGTAGTCCCAGCTACTCAGAAGGTTGAGGCAGGAGGATTACTTGAGCCCAGGAGTTTGAGGCTACAGTGAGCTATGACTACGCCACTGTACTTCAGCCCAGGCGACACAGCAAAGCCCTGCCCTCCCTGTCTATGAAAAAAATTTAAAACTTTTTTAAAATTAAAAAAAAAACTTTATATATTAACCACATTATAGCAGCATTTACTCTTTTAGAGAAATGTTATGTGCAGACTGAAAGGATACACCTAATAGAGTGATTACCTCTTGTAACGGTTGGGGTGGTCAAAAAAGGAACATTAATTTGTAATGTTCTAATATTTATGTGAGGGATAATAAATATATAGCTACATATGCACATACCACATAGTTTAAGTATATACATTGAAAAAACAATGGAGGCAAACTAGAAAATAAAAATCTTAAAATATTCTGTATTGTGGGAATACAGATGGCTTTCTTCTTTGTGCTTTTGTTATCTTGTTTTAATTTAATTCACCTTAATTTAAAGGAGGGTAAGAGAACAACTACCCAACTAAAAAATATAACAGGACAGCTTTAAGCCAAAGATCATGCTTAAAACAATGAAAAATTGTTGGTTATATCTAATATACTCACATACCATGAAAAGCTTCATTTAGCAATGATGTAATTTTTGACTTCCAGGAAATAATCTCAATGAAAATTTTTTTTAAGATAATGTTTATCATCTCATATTGGGGAACTATGAATATGATGAACACAGCGAATACTAAAACATCTTAACCCTTTCAGATTGATGGTTCAGCACTTTAAAAATTTTAATCTTTACTAATTTATTTTTTCAATATGAAGATAGTACTTTACCAAAAGATTAGCCATGAAATGGTTATTTTAGCAGTTACATTTCTTTCGGATGCATTTGACAGTGTAATGAGTTTTTCTAACTGTATTAAGCAATTCTTCGTTACCTTGAAGTTCCACAAGGTGGAGAATATTTATATTCTAACATGTGCATTTTAGGAATTGTAGTTATATAAAAAATAGATGTATTCTTTGATGTATTTGGTTGATAAATATTAATCTGAAATTTTTTCATGTTCTTTGCTATTGTGAGTTCCATTATAGATTCATGAATAAAGTCACTGGCAGAGAAAAAAAATAAAGGGAGGATAAAAGATATCATTTAGTGGTTTTATAAAAATAAGACCTCTCTAAATTTAACTTCCTTTCCTTTTATAAACAGGCAAGAGTGTGTTTTCTATTTTCTGTGTTCTTTATGTTCTGTAGGGAACTACTGTTGAACTAAAGACTAGGATATATTTTTGGATTAAAGTTGAATGTCCCTTTACTGATACTATAAAGTAAGATAGTGTTATAGTTTAGAGACTAGGTGTATCCAGTGTACTTAGGACAATGTAATAAAATAAAAAGGATCCCAGGTGGCATACATGCTAGGGTGGTACATAGATGCCGAACTGAATTGACAGGATAATGCCTTGCATTTCAACATTTTCTATAAACTAGGCAGTTTTTAAGTCTGGTTTATTGTGGTACAATTAAATATAGTAAAATTTATCCTTTATGTAGATAACTCCATGAATATTAACAAACTTAAAGTCTTTTAACTAAACACAATCAAAATATAGGACATTTCCATTAGTATGAAAAGTTTTGTGCTTAATCTCTTCTTCCCATCCCCAGCCCCTGAGAACCAATTACCTGTTTTTCTGACCCTACAGTTTTGCCTTTTCTAAAATGTCATACAATTGGAATCATACCGTATGTGTGAATCATGTAACCTAAGTTTTCATTTCACTTAGGTAAAAACATCTGGGAGGAGCAGTCCTGGGTTATGTGCTAAGTGTTCAACTTGATAAGAAACTGCCAAACTGTTTTCCAAAGCATATGTACCATTTTGCTTTCCCACCAGCAATGAGCATTCTTGTTAGTCCAGGTCTTCACCAATGCTTAGTGTGGTCAGAATGTGTGCAGTTTTAATTGTATACATTCTAATAGATGTGGAATGAATCATAACACATTGTGATTTTAATTTGCATTTTCCTTACAAATAACGAGCATCTTTTCACATACATGTTTACCCTTCATGTATCTTCTTTAGTGAAATATCCATTTGACTTTTGCCTGTTTTTAAAAATTGGGGTTCATATTCAATTTTGGGAGTTTTTTATATATTCTGAACACAAGTCTTTGTCAGATGTAATTTGCAAATATTTTTTCCCCAGAGGTTTTCCTGTCTTGTCCTTCTTTTTTGGTTGTTGTTGTTAAAGAGACAGGGTCTTGCTCTGTTGCCCAGGCTGGAGTGCAGTGGCACAATCATGGCTCACTGCAGCCTCCAACTACTGGGGCTCAAGCTTTCCTCCTGCCTCGGCCTCCTAACTAGC
>CAUYRT010099753.1:0-23815 GCA_963574885.1 Lepilemur ruficaudatus | reverse complement strand
AAAATAGAGATTGTGTTGTGCAGAATGTCCCGTCTTTCTAAAAGAAGATACTGGGAGAGGAATTCACAGGGAGGAACATTTTTTAAGCAAAATCACAAATGCCTTGAGGTTGGGGTTTACCAAAACCAAGTTGGTACGTGACTAGGCAAGTAGTCACCAAGGAAACCACCCTCGCCCCTTTTCGCTCACTGCAAAACTCCAGGCTAGGTGTTTTGTTTTTGATAACTTTCATATCCCCTGTTCTGAAAATCCATTTTAATCCTAAATCATTGAATTCAAATGTTGGCTTTGAGGCAAGGCTACCTACACTGTGATTTGCTACCCACTCCAATTCCCCTTGGGCAAACCTTGTTCAGTAACTCTGGTTTCCAGAGAATACCCATGTCATTCAAAAGTCCTGTGGATCTTACAAGCTTGATCATAAATATTAATTGGAATCACAGGTATGTAAGAAGTAGCTTTAGAGCTCAAGCAGAGAGAACGCATTCTAAGAAAACTACATATGTCTGAATAATACCAGGACCTGTATGAAATGAAATGAAATCCACCCACACCTCCTGAATTCACTTATAGTGACACAGATTGTGCCCATTGGCAGAGCCTCCTGGCCATTAAACCACCAACACAATCCCAAGAATCCACCAAAATCATCCTCAAGCTCCAAACTATTCCCTACCCACTTTAAAAGACTGAATTCTATGGTATGCGAATTATATCTCAAAACAAAACCAAACCAAAAACAACTACTGCCTCTAACCATCCCAGTGATAAAAACTAATCTTTACCATGTGAGACGATATGCCAAGCACTGAGTCAGAGCCTCCTATCGTTCCCATTTAACACATGGGAAAACTGAGGCTCAAACAGAAAAAAAAAAAAATTGCCCAAGAACATGCAGTTGTAAGAGGAAGACGCAGGACTCAAACCCAGGCTGTAACCAACACACCATGACTTAAACAAACATGTCCTGCTGGAAAGCCAACCACCAGTCAATGTTAGCTTCCCACCGCAACAAGGCTTTATAAGAGGAACGATTCAATCACATAAGTAGGTATTTTGGTCAGTGCTATAAAGAATAATCGCCCTGGCTTATGGTTTGGGGTTTCATGAGTGTGCATTTTTTCCCCCACAGGATTAACCGCCTATTTGACTAATTGTTTCAACCAATAGGTTCGTCATCATGAAATCACGATTCCTGAAATGAGATTCAAAACATGAATTAATAGGATACATTTAGCTGCCAAAAAAAAGTTCAATAAAATAAAACAAAATAATACAGTTTTGGGCTATATAAATAGAATCCTATTATTTATAGCAAAGGCAGCGTTAGTTCACACTAGGCTGGTCTAGAGGGGCACGTCTCAGACTGTGCCATGCACGTGAATCACCTGGACCTTGTTAAAGAGCAGATTCAACTGGTAGACCTTGGGTGGGGCTGAGAGTCTGTGCTTCTAACCTGCTTCCAGGTGATACTGATGTTGCTCCTGATTCAGGGACCACACTCTGGGCAGCACAGGTCCATCCATCGTGTTGTTTTCCACATTGTCCCATCACAAGAATTTGTTGAGGCACCTGTGAAAAACGAACACATCCCCCCAGCCCTTCCCAGGAACACCCCATCCTGCTGAATCAAAATCTCTAGGGTAGAGGCCAGGAAATCTAAATACATATTAGCCAGGTAGGAATCCCTGGTCTAGATGACCCTAAAAATCCAACTCTGACACACTCCGATACTATGAATATACAGGACCAACTATCAACCTGAAAAAAGCCAAATTGTGGCCTCTTTCATTGTGTTGTATCGACTGATCTATGCTTAGTGATTTATGGGATCTCATTATACAGCTAACTGTATGTATATTAGGCAGTTTTAGTAATGTGAGCCCTGTCTGTCTCAAAGACCCAGCTATAAAACTTCACTGGGAAAAGGATTAAGGTCGACAGATACCATATATACACGTGCTTAGTGTTGGTACGTGTGTATTGCGCTGGGGTTTTATTTGCACAAGAATGTTAGTTGGTCAGTGGTCAAAACTGGAGAAGAAGAAGGAAAAGAACCAGTGGAAAGGTTGTAAGACTTGAAAACCAGTAAATTTTGAAAATATTTGGCTCTTTGGTGCAAAATATTTTTCAATCACAGATGATCAGTGTTGTTTCAGATGTGCCAGATTCTCATTGTTCAAGTAATATATGTAAACATCCATCTTATAATTAGTAACTGACATATATATGCATGAATATACACCCACACCCCCACACCCCCACGCATAATTTTTATGGTTGCAAAGAGTGTTCTCTGGATAACCAGGAAGTGTATTTGCATAAGTTGGGTTTAGGGCTTCCCTACTGGGTTCTGCACGCCTCTTCACCCCTACCACCTCCATCCTTATGAAACAGAACTTTTGAAATTTAAAAAATTATCTCTTACATTAATTAAATTATACATATTCTGCTATTACTGACTATATTCCTCAGCTTTCTGAGACAAGGGGAAAAAAATACTTTCTGGTATGTAGGTTCAAAGACACAGACCTCTCACCAGACATGAGCAGTTGTCTTGGGAATGCAGATTTATGAAAATTGATAGCCTGTCTTTGTCTGGCAAAACAAAGTGCCTTTCTTTCCCATTTTGTTCTCTGTGTAACAGAGACAAATTTTCTTTTCTTTTTTGGGGGGGATCGTGGGGGTAGGGGATGTGAATTCTTATATTAAACATACCTCTCAAGCGCATTGCAAAGAAACACCTCTAGGGTCTCTGTGACTCCTTTCAGCTCCAGAGGAAAAGATGCTGACTTCAAGTTCAATCTAAAATGAAGACTGAAAGCAAATAAGTTGGGGTAGAAGGAGACAGATGTTCAGATCATGTATTTAAATTGATGATAAGTAAACAGGTTATTATAAACAAAGCCAGATGGCTGAATATGGTTAGAGAGTGATTATTAAAAAAAAAAAAAAGGAAAATAAATAAAATCAAAATTCTCTTTTAAGAAATGAGGATCTAGGAAAATGTTCAAAGATAATTTTGTTCTATTTTGGTATCAGAGAGGCAGTATCAAGAATTTCATACTTTTTCATTTGCATGAATTATGTTTATATGCGGGTTGCACTTACCTAGGCTTACCTAGCATATGCTAAAAGTAATAAGGACTTTCGTCTCCTGGGAAACGTCACATGTTCCTCCAATTACCCTGTTTTCAGTTTCAGGGCAGTGAGCAGCACGACTAAAAAGGTAAACAAGCAGCTGAGATAACACTACAAATTTATAGCGTCACTTGAACATACCCATTCAATAAAGGAGACAAAGGCGCCACAAAGGCCTTTTTTTCCACCCTAAAAATCTGGAAAGCAACTGCATTTTCTATCACACTTTTGGGGATTTGAACAGCATCCAGACATCTGTAAGACGTGTATTTTTAATCACATCTGACTTTCACTTCCAAGTCCCGTGTATGAAAAACTTGAAACTGCCATGTGGCCTGCAAGCCCGGAAGGGCCTCCTCCAGCCGCCCCCAAGCATGGGAGGTTCCAAACGCATTTGTTCCCAATTTCCCCAGTTTGGGTTAGCCTCCATCCGTAGGGCTCGCTGACCGTCGGCAAACTGGAAACCTGATTTGGTTTGGCCATGTTTCTGCTCTCTGCACCTTCCCTGGGGGCTAGCTCTAACTCTGCTTCTGACCTGAGTAGATTATATATTTTTTTCGTTTGCCTGGAATGATGTAACGATTTTACTACTAAAGAGAGACAACATATATTGAGCATTTATTAAGTAGGAGGCCTTGTGCTAGCATTAAAGTGAGGGAGGGTTGGCAGACAACACAGTATCAGCTATCATTGAGTCTGGCATCTGAAAAGAACCCGTAACTGCAGGTATGTTTGTCACTGTTGCCAAAGGATGAAGTATAAGAATGATTAGTGTTCCAAATGGCAAAGAGACTGTCACAGAGGAGTGGAAAGCTGAGCAAGGCTAAGTTATGACAGCTGACCCAATGTGCTCGTTTGGCTGCAGCAGACGGTTTATAGCTGTTGTCCTGGTATCATATTTGGCTCCTTTCACACTCAAAAATACCCCAGTGTGCATTTTTGAAATCCTGTGGTCACCGTATTTATGGAAGAGTGAACTTAGACACGAGGAAGGGATAGTGAGAAAGATACTCCAGAAGGAAGTATGTGAGGATTATAAACAAGAGGAAGGAAAAAAGAAGATACGAAACATGTACCAAGGCTCAGTGAGAAACCCAATTGGTTTAGCAATCACACAGAAAAGCATATGTAGTTTGTACTTGAGTCTTATCACTGCTAATCTACTACCTCCATATAAGGAATGGTTTGCAAATTAACTTCTTGAAAATCACGCATAGTAATACTCTAGTATATGGTAGAATAAACAGAAAATACAAATTCATAAAAAACATTCGTAATGGTCCATAATTTCTAGCACCTGGTGTTCACCGTTGTTAATATTTTCATCGTGTGTTATTTGAGAATTGTTTTTCTTTGCAGATGTAACCCCAAAATGGCAACATATTGTCCATAGTGATCTTAAACATGCTTTATTCACTCACTTTCTACATTAGGAATGTATGTCCATATCAATAAATGGGTTTATTTTATACCTTTGATGATCATTGCATATAATAGCATTATGCAGGGAATTGTGATAGTTTAAACGGGTTCGTAGGTTAGAGATTTGTGATATTCAGAGTGAAATTTTTTGCTGTTATGAACAGCATAGCAATGTACCTTCTTGCAGAAAATCTGTTGAGTTGTCCGATTTCTTCCACTTAATACATTACTAGAAGTGTAATTTCCAAATGGATTCTTTTTTAGAACTTTTAGACCTACCAATGGAGAAGCTGAGTCACCCAGGCCATCAACCTGTTGTCATTTTGTTCCCATGTGACCAGAAAGAATAATCGTGAGAGATCACTGACTTTTCTCCATTGCTCTTCCAGGCATTTCAGTTTGCCTGAGGTGTTGTGACAGCCTCTTACCTTGTTTCTTCCACTCCAGCTCTGTCCGGAATATTCTCCATGCTGCAAGAAGACAAGTTATTTTAAAATATCTCTCAGATTACGTCATTTCCCTGCTTGAAACCCTTCATTGAGTTCCCCAGCAAACTTGTGCCTGCCTGGCCTTCCCAGCCTCCTGCCTTGTCCCGCCGTCCACGACGCTCCAGCCCTGGTGGCCACCCTTTCAGTTCCTAGAAGGGGCCAAGCTTTTGCCTGCTTTGGAGTCTTCACACAGCACTCCCCGCAATACTCTTCTCCCTTATAGCTTTGTTCAAGCTGGAGTTGTACTGATCTGTTTCTAGCTAGCGTGTTTTCTCCTCCAGTACATTGCCCGTTCCATGGCGGCACTAATAAAATTGGGCTTTCATTACTGATTTGGCAATGCCACTAAATAAGGTTGATTGGCCTATAATAGGTGATCAACTATTACAGAGGTAGATGTATGGATGAGGTCTGTGGCCATGAACCCAAAGAACCACCCCCAAATAAGCCTGTGTCCTTTATTCTTTTAGCACAGTATTCTAAAACACTTAGCTAGCCACAGCAGACATATGAGCATCGTTGGTGTCAGCTGACAAATGCCAAGAACGGAAGTACCTAGAGATAGACTGATGCTGTCTGTGCCCCACCTAGAACCTGGCACCTGGGATACTCCGTTAGTCCATGCAAAGGGCTTGTCTGCAGAAGGCTGACTCAAGGCCAAAATGCAAGCAAGTGGTAGAGCACTATCCCCCTGGCTTTCCAAAGGAAAGCCCCTGCAAGCAGAAGCCACCCTAAGGGTGGGATGAGTGACACAACACAGCCGGCACCAGGATGACCAAAGGGATTAGCTGGGTCAAGGCAGCGGCCAGCTAGAGTAGCCGCAGCAGGCCCAGCAGATGCCAAGGAGCGATCGGGTGTCACCTCTGCTCATCTCCATCTGTTTGTTCGGCTGACCCCAGAGCTGGCCCCAGCTTTCTTTCTGGACCCGCAGGCAGCTGGGGCCCGAGGAAAATGAGTATCACGCCAGAGCGTTTGGCAACTGTGTGTCTGATGTGTGCTCATAAGTCATGGGAATGACCAGGGGAAGGTGTCAGCTTACAACTTCTGCATGCTTCCCCTCGCTAGGGAACCCACCCTCTGCAAGCAGACAGAGGAAGGTGGCGGGTGGCAGAAATCTCTACGCAGGTAATTTAGGGGATAAACACAGCCCAGGGAGCCAGCCAGAAGTCTGGCTGGGGCCAGGCCTTCATGTTACCCTGTGTTCACCGGACTGCAGAAGGTAACCTTGAGCCCAAGGGCTCTGGATCTCAAGTGCCAGCTTAAAACTGACACGCTGAAGGCAAATTTCTTGGGTCTGAATGTTAGCCATTTCCTGGCTGTGTCACGCCAGTCAAGTTTCCTAACTTCTCTGAGCCTCAATTTTCTCTTCTGGAAAATTATGCTAAGAACATATTCTAAGGCCAAAGTTAAATGAAAGCATGTTATTAAGGGTCTTAGCACAAGACCTAAGCATATTAAGTAGTCAATTAATAGTTGTCAATGGCAGCTATTGTTATCATTAAAATGTATATAGACAGATGTACTCACATTTACAAGTTGAGTGTTTTGCCCAAAGGGCCTCATATTCTTTAAGGAAAGAAAGAATCGTATCATTTCACTTAGAGCTTTCCCTCTACCCTCAAAAAAATCTCCCCAGTTGGAAGGCCCCAAATACCCACTTCCAAGTACTGGTCACACAATGTTTCCATTTAGAAGTTTAGCAAAAAAAGAAGTGTCAGAATATTGGATGAGCAACGTGTATATGGTAGGAGTATCCTGCTACACCATAGAAAAACTTGGAATCTCAGTAACTTCGTTATTGGACACCTACAAAAGTGAACAAGAACGTCCGTACGTTAAATGATTTTACAATCTTACAGAGGAAATAAGTAATAAGGACATTAAAAACAGGGTGATAAGTGGTTTGATGGGAATAATCATTGAATGCTGTGGAAATACAGAGGCGGGACACCTAAGCCATCCACCCTCAGAAGGTGTGTGTATTTCTGTGTGCACATCTATGTGGTTTTTTAGTCTTTTGAGTGTATCTGATTACAGGTGACAGTTAAACTCTAAATGTAAGGCACGCTTCACAGGGAGAATATGAGGAATGAGAGAAGAAGTAACTATGGGGCGGGAGTAAAATATAGTAATGACAGTGGGCCACAACTTACCAGCTGTGTGACCTTGAGAAAGTCACCTAACCTCTCTGAGCCTCCATTTCTTCATTTACAAAATGGGACTGCCAGCCCCTCAGCACTGTTTTGAGGATTAAATGACACAAAAAACAGCTCAGTGCCTGCATGTTAAAAATGTTTGATAAAAAATAGCTGCTTTTATTATCATAGATATAAATTATCCTGGGTTTCTCACAGTCCTTAGAGAGGAATCAGAATCTCCCAAGACTCTCAGGCTTTGGATCCATTCTGTGACCTTTGTCGTGTTTCTACATCTCATCTGGTCCGAGACATTCTCTCAGATGTTCCCTGGCGGAATACTTAAGTACATTTTTCTATCTGACCTTGAGGGCTGGCTCTGATCGACTGATACTACCTGGAGTGAAAAGCACGGCTGCGATCCATTGGCAATGTCTGTCACAGGCGAGGGTAAGGACAGTAGTGTCACGAGTGCCTGGCATTTGCTATCCGGGAACAGCTGGTACCATTTCTGCCACCAAAATGGCCTACAGTTCTTTCTGGGGCCACCTCTGGCCTGCGCAGGTGGCTCCTCTCTCTTGAGTCCTCCCTAGCACTACTATATGTTCTCTATTCCTCCTTCTGGAAGCTTCCCCACTCCCAGAAAGAAAAAGGCAAAACCATATGCTACCAAACACGTTTCTTCTTTCCAGCCTCTCTTTGATTCTTGTTCATGAATATGAGTCATCTCTCCGCACCCACCCCCAAACCCAGCTGAAATTACTGTTTTTCCACAGCACTTCAACTTTTCATACCCTCAGGACCTGCTTTCTATCTGGTTCAGGATGCCTCCGGGCGTGGGGGAGGGCACCCCAGCCTTCTCTCCTGCAGGGATTTCTTCTGGAAATATATTTTCTTCTCCACATCAAAGTCCACTGGAAACACAGAAACCTCAGCGCGTCGGGGGTTACAGACACGTATAAATTCATCCATCACTTTCTCTAACCCTGGTCAGTGTGAAGAGTAACTCCTCTGAGCGGGCACAAGAAGCACATTTCGTAAGGCAGCCGACGTGATCAGTCGTCCAGCACCCTTGAGGGGGCGACAATAGGCATTTTCTTTCCTCTGTGTTTTGCAAAACCCTGCACGCTGTGCACGTTGCGATCGGTGTTGCTGTCAGGGCCGGCGGGCCCCTTGCCTAACCGTTACTCGATTGAGGCCAGTGCAAGGAAATCTCACTGAGCAGCAACAAAAATCTGTGCACAGCATGACGCAGGCCGCAGGTTCTGCAGCAAAGGAAATTCCACTGTGGAGGGAATGTCAGCCAGCCCCAGAAGAGCCAACTTCTCTGGCCCTCTGAGCAGTCAGAAAGCTGAGCTGACAAAGGCATCTGAGTGAGCTCCTTGCAGCAGGAAAAACTTTAGCAGCCTTTTCTTTCCCAACTCTTGCCTCAATCAGGAAAAAAGGCCAGCATCATTGTATCTAAAGCGGAATTCTCCAAGCTTGAATCAAACCACAGCAGGGGAAATGGGGGTAAAGGAGTGGGGGGAAACGCATCTTGTTTAAAATGCGGATTCTCAGGCACCCATCAGCCCTAGTAAGATTGTCATCCTTTAGTGTAGAACCTAGAAATCTGATTTTAGCCCAGCCATGCCCGTGCAGGCATGCACATGCATGCTGAGATTCTCATGCATACTGAAGTTTGAAGCTCTGCAAAGAAAAGATGAACTGGTCAGCCATAGAACCACCTCGTTCTTCACAGACCAATGTGAAGAAATGTGCCACCTGGTTGCCGAGCAGAGTTTCCTAGCACAGACATCCCGGAGTCAGCAAATGTTTTCAGCTCTTACTCCTCGCAGGCCAGCTCTTTTGTTGTGGAGTCTCTGCTGCCCACATGCAGGCTCTGCACCACTCTCAGTGTGAAGGCTGACTTCCCTCCATCTATTGTCATTTCTTAAATGGATCAATCCCACAGCAACATCTGCTGAGAGCCAAGGGACAAGACAGGTTTAAATTGTACCTGTAACAGTCCTCCTTTAAGCTGATGTAAGTGTCATCCTATGTTTCCCCCACTTACGTCGTTTTCCCGCCTACCTTTGCTTGACTTCTGGATCTTTTTGGTTGCAAATAACAGAATCTACTACAATGAGCTGAACCAGAAAAGAAGGAGGGTGATAAAGTAACAGAGTAGGAAATAGAGTCAGGCTTCCCAGGGAGTTAAAATCAGGAGCTTGGCAAACACCAGGAATTATAGTAGACACTGTTGACTCTCTGCCCTGCATTCTCCTCTTCCTCCTTCCACATAGAGCCCAGTTCTGCTCAGCTGTGCATCCCTCCCCGGGATGGCTTAGTGATCTCAGAGAAAGCTGCTCCCAGCCCATCTCCTAACCTTGAACTTGAGGGGTCCAAACCATTGGCTCCCATTCTAGCATGATTAAATAATTTGTAGCAACCTCTGTATTATCCAGAAATGAAATTCACACATAGGATAGTGTATATATTTTATAAAATCAACATAATTCCCTAACTATAATATAAAGGATAAATAAAAGTTTCCTGTACTAAATTATATGCATTCCAGCCAGAAATTGCCCAGGTACAACTCCACTAAAGCACATAATAAACAGTGGGAAGGTGGTCCTTTTAAGAAGCAGAATTTTTAACTATAAATAGATAACCAGGGTTTCTCAACCGCAGCACTATTGACATTTGGGGCCAGATAATTCTTTGTGTTAGGGGGCTGTAGGTGCATTGTAGGAAGATTAACAGCATCCCTGGATTCTACCTACTAGATGCTAGTAGCAAACACACTCACAACCAAAAATGTCTCCAGACATTGCAAGCGACCTCTAGGAGAAAGATCACCTTTGGTTGAGAACCACTGGTATAGACTGATAAAAGGTGTGTTGTGTTGGCAACTCAAGTATAACTAATAGTGTAGTTCTTAGTGATATGATTTTTCTGAAATGGTGAGAACAACTCCTGGTGAAGTTCCAAATAAAGCATAGTACAGTCTCCCTTTCAATTTGGCCACATTCTTGGAAAATTCAGTGTGCAGCAGCATCTTGCAAAACAATGCTTTATGCTTATACATAAATCAGGGTCATAGAATGCACTCACGTAATCGTAAACAGAGATAGTCCCACCTGCAGATCAGGTAAGAATGTGAAATGGTGCAGCTGCTTTGGAAAACAGTCTGGCAGTTCCTCCAAAATTTAAACACAGAGTTACCATGTGACCCAGCAATCCATTCCGGGGTGTATATATATACCCGAGAGAAATGCAAGCATATGTCCATACAAAACTTGTATGTGAATGCCCAAAAGAGCCAAAAAGCTGAAACAACCCAAGTATCCGTCAAGGATGAATGGATAAATAAAATGTAATATCTCCAAACAATGGAACATTATTCTCGCTGAAAAGGAATGCAGTAATGATGCATACGAGAACATAAATGAAGCTTGAAAGCATGCTAAGTGTAAAAAGTCAGTCTGCAAAGGCCACATATTATTTCATTCCATTTACAGTAATGCACTGTATAAAAACATGTGCAGTCAATGACAGACCGCATATATGACAGTGGTCCCACAAGATTATAATACCATATTTTTACGGTACCTTTTCTATGTTTAGATACATTCAGGTACACAAATGCCATTGTGTTACAGTTGCCTGCAGTATTCAGCACAGTCCCATGCTGTGCAGGTTTGTAGTCTAGGGGCAATAGGCTACACCGTAAAGCCTAGGTGTGTAGTAGGCATGTACCGTCTAGGTTTGTAGAAGCACATTCTATGATGTTTATAGAACACAATTACGTAACAATGCATTTCTTAGAAAGTATCGATGTCCTTAAGTGATGAATGACTGTATATCAAACATCTACAATAGGCACATCTATAGAGACGGAAAATAGATTAGTGGTTCCCTAAGGCTAGAGGTGGAAGCTTGAGTGATTGCTATGGGTATGGGTTTTTTGGGGGAGAGAAACATTGATGATAATGTTTGAAAATCGATTGTAGCTATAGTTGCACAACTCTTCGAATGACCTAAGGAAACTTGGAATTGTACACTTTAAATAGGTGAGTTCTGTGGTATGTAAATTATATCTCAATAACACTGTTATTGAAAAAAAATGTCCTGCAGATAAGAGAACAATTCATTACTGTGTGAGTCTAGGTGGAAGTCCTCTTTATGTTTTCTTCATACTTTACAAGAGATTTAGCTTCTCTTCCATTTGTTTTCTCAAACCACTGTGACAACAATAACAGCACCTGACTCTTTCTCACCATGTTAGTTTCAGCCCCTTGGTGACCCATGAACCATTCACTGGTCTAAGCCATTTACATAAATCAGTTCTTTCTTGCCAGTGAGTGGTTCAGGAATTCAGATTCAAGCCAATCAGTAAATATTTTAAGACCAGAGTAGTCATATGACGTGTGTTGGCCCAAAATAGAATAATCAAAAGACTTTTATCCAGTCGTTCTGGGGAAAGCGGAGTCTTTTTCTCTCTTTCTCTCTCTGGGCTTGAATAGAGACCCACATGCTTCTGATTGTTCCCGGCAGCCATTTTGAGCTGATGAGTGAAACCATCTGTAGAATGAAGCCAGTGGTGTGGATGGTAAGGCAGAAAGAAAGAATCTGGGTCCATTGCTGAACTGCTAAACTCACGAACTCTAAAGCCCAGCCTACCTTTTGATTTCCTGTTATGTGAAATAATAAGTTTACTTATTGTTTTAACTGCTTTGAGGCCTGTTTTCTGTGAATTGGAAACCAAAGTAGAGGACAGAGAGTGAGATTTGCTACTACCCTACAACAAGGTGAGGTCCCAGAACATCTATCCATTCCTGAAAAGATTTCCAGCTCTGCCAAGGAAGTGCAGGAAGTGGAATCAATCCCATTCTCAAGAGAAGGGAAATAACAAAGAGCATGTTTTAGGGCTCTACCCATAGGATTAGGGTTCCAGTCAAGGCCCAGACCTAAAATGGGAATGGGCAGACCAGGCTGATTAGAGGGCTAAGGGGAAGGGAACAGCTAAAGAAAAGGCTCAGCTACGACGATACCCAGAATTTATGTCTACCATTGTTAGAGTTTCCTAGTGCTTGTAGATATTCACAAGCTTGCCTTATATTTATATAATCATTTTAAACTCATTGTTTTATAATATTTTATTGATGAGTCCAATATCTGAAGCCTTTATAATTTTGTCTTTGCTCTCTGTTGTTTCTGCTGGTTCTCACTCTTGGTGCCTTGTTTCCTTATGCATTTGAGCATAGTTAGCTCTATATTGGTCTTTGTCCTTAAAAGTATTTGTGGGGATTCTATGTGACTTAAGTGGAAGATGCTTTCCTATAGAGATAATTTGAGTTTGCCTCTAGCATTCACATAGATGCATAGTCTGTCCAGGACAAGTTTCTTGCAAATTCCTGGATTGAGATCATTACGGACTCCACAGTTGAGGAGCACATTATCAGCATCAGCATCATCCTTAGTCATACCATTATTGGGCACTTATTCTGTACGTGCATTATCTAAGCACTACATATGCATTATCACACTTGAACTTCACAGAAACTATGATGCAAGTATTATAATTATCCCCATAGTACAGAAAGAAAACTAGGGCACAGTATATTAAGCAATCAACCCAAAGTCACATAACCAGCTACTGATGGAGATATTAAAGACCTATAACCTAAAGTCCTACATGCCTTGACCTACTTGCTAAGATAGTAAGTACTTAATAAATGCATGTTGTGGATGTTCATCCCTGTAAAGCTGTTTTCTTGTAAGTTTAAAAGGGAAATAGAAATAAAGATATAAGCTCAGCTGGATTTGAATTTTGAGATGCAGTCCTCCAATCTCCATTTCCCTCCATGCTACTTGGATGGAATGAGCATACCTGGTAGTGAAGCACCAAGTAAGGTTTGAAGGTGCAAATGTTATGCATAGAACAGTGGACCTAGGCCAAACTCCAAGAAGAGTAGACCTCTGAGATTCACAAATACCACTGACCTCACAACCAACTGGGAAATTATTTTGCAGGCAGAGAGGAAGTTTTGCAGAGGTACTGTTAGTAATAGTCTGCATAAGTTATCTAGGAAAAAAATTAGAAATGTCTTGGAGTTTCCTGCTAACCTTAAGCCAGAGAGTAAGTATGCATGGAGGGTCCCCAAGTGCAATCTTCTGAAGGAACATAGGCCCATTATCCTGCTTTACTAACCAGGTTCTCACTGCCTGACCTTGGGTCATGCCCTCAAGTACTCTGGAGGCTACCAGGGCAGGTAATGAGGCCAGCGAGCCTGGTGAGCCAACGCACTGTCACTGCCTGAAGTCAGGCTTTCCTTATTATTCGCTTGGACAACTGAAATTGATTCCAGACTGGACTCCAACCTCTGGTTGACCATGAGTGCCTTAAGGGCAGGGACTTCTGATCTTTTACTGACTAATGCTCAGGACGGTGATGGCACATTTACCCACTGGTTCAGGCACCAATTAGTTATTGAATAGTTACTCTCTGCTAATCACTAAGGATATAATGGTGAACAAAAAGCTGAACGGTATTTGCTCTTATAGAGTATATGGTCTGGTGAGGAGCAGTTGCCAAATAATAAAAGCCAACTGCATAATTACTGACAAACATGATGAATGAAAGGAACTCAGGACATTGAGAATCTGATCTATTCTGGGGGCTCACAGGAAGCTTGAATAGAAAATGACAATTGAGTTAGGGTCTGAATGGTATAGGTTATAAAGAGGAGAAAAACATTGAGGGAACTTGAACTTTTAAAGGGAACTTTAGTTGCAAAGTCTCTGTAGCCAAAGAAGTATCGGCTAGAATAGTCAATCATGAAAACTTGGATTTATGAGTGAATGAGTGACTCAGAATAACAACTACAATCCCTGTGTGTGTATCCTGTGCCAGGAATTATTCTAAGTGTTTAATTTATATCAACTCATTTAGCCTCCCCAACAACCCTATGTGGTAGGTATTATTATATCTCCATTCTACAAATGAGTAAACTGAATTACAGAGAAAATATGTAACTTGTTATGGTTGAACAATTAACAAACTGTAAGACTGGGATTTGGACCATGAATACGGGCTGGGGCAGAAAAACAGAGCTTTTTTTGGTGATCAAGGAAATCCCTGGAATAACATATTATCATTAAATGGAGGAAATACGGTGGGTTGAAACAGGGACCTCAGTTCTAAAATTGAGTCTATGAAATCCAGGAGCAAAGTCCTTTAAAAGATGTGAGCTACTCAAAGGAGTATGGAGTATAAGGAAGAATGTGATGGAATTAAACAAGTATTAAGGTTTTCAAAACTTAGTTAAAATGCTATTGTAAA
Organism: Lepilemur ruficaudatus; assembly: GCA_963574885.1. Classification (NCBI taxonomy): domain Eukaryota; kingdom Metazoa; phylum Chordata; class Mammalia; order Primates; family Lepilemuridae; genus Lepilemur; species Lepilemur ruficaudatus. The sequence goes on along the minus strand of CAUYRT010099753.1, from coordinate 9,299 downwards.
AAACAATGACTGTTAAACTCTATAAATTTGCAGTGAAAACCAGTAGAGAATAATAAAACAAAAATACTATTAACTAAATCAAAGGAAAACTCAAAAATTAAAACATTAAGATAATCAGCATTGTTTCTTTTGAATGTCTTTTTCTCTTACATGTGCATACTGGAGATATGACAAGCATCATTTCTTCTTGCAGTTTTTACCTCCCTCTGCCATCTAGAAATGGACCCTGGGTATCATTTTGTATCCAAGTGCAAGAAACGCTGGAAATTGGGAAACCCTGGAAAACCCCTCGTTTCTTCACAATAAGTATGTTCTGATGAACCCTGCTGGGAAGTTCTTTCTGGTTGTCAGACGTGACTCTGTTCCTCTCTAATGCTCATATTTGCGTGAATCCAAAATCCCAGTTAAGTTCTAGGGGCGTGGGACTAGGCAGGCAGGCAGCCAGCAGCTCTGCCAGAGCTAGTTACCTTCATGAAACCGAGGCATCTTTTTGACCCGAGGATCCTCCAAGTAAGTTTTGCCCTCAAACTGTTCCATGGAAGTTTTTAGCAAGTAGAACATTCCAGGGTACTTAGGGTTGCTTGTTTACTTTAAGATCTCTCTCTCTCTCTCTCTCTCTCTCTCTCTCTCTCTCTCTCTCTCTCTCTCTCTCTCTCTCTCTCCCTCTCTCTCCCTCCCTCCCTCTCTCCCTCCCCCTCTCTCTCTCCCCTCCACCCCTTTTTCTTGCCTGTCTCTCTCTTTGTCTCTATCTCTTTCTGGATTTTTCTTTCCCAGCCTCTTTGCTCCTCTTGGCCACTCTTAAGAGCAAGCACTGGCAGGCAATGAATCAAAGGGGGCTATTTTTGCTCTCGCTGTGAGAATGTTTACAACATACTGAAAACTCAGCCTGTGGTTTAACGTTGTATATATTTGCAGAAAAACTGACTGGTTTCCAAATTCAGTGGATGACTGTGAAACCCACAGAGGGCTTTACGTATAAGACCACTGCCTCGGGTAGCTGCCCGGACCCTTGGGGCTCACTTTGCATCACGTATATGCGTGTGTAGAACCAGAAGGGTGGGTGGCTGACGGGCTTCTCCTCCTGACGATGCTTGATTTCAGGACCAGTGGCTCAAAGCTGTGAAAGAAGAAATTCAAAACTAGCTGTGCACAACAAGGAATTCTGTGAACACTCTCTGTCTGCCCTAATTCAATGATTCTTCCTTCCCACCCAGCCAAGCTGCCCTCAAAGGTTTTGGATACAAGTACCACTCCGTTAGAACACAGTTAATGTTGAATATATTTTACCATGAAATATGAACATAGTAATTACAGAATTTTCCATTCAGCATCTCCTATCATATTCCTCGCATATTGGATTCTGTTGGAAATAGCATTTAACTGTTTTCATATGGGATTCAGCAGGCATCCTGGAGGATTTGAAATAGCCAATAATGTCACTGCACTAAAGCCTGGTCAAACTCTTGTTCTTTTCCTTTCTTTTTCTTCCTTTTTTTTTGCTACAACTCCAAGTTTTAAAATAAGATTAAGGCTGACCTAATTTTCTAAGAGCCTCCTGCTGATTTATCAGCTGATAGCAAGTCTGAGGTATTCAGGCCAATTAAACTGGTTCACAAAGTATTGCTCAGTGGATAAATATGAAGTAGAAATGTCCAGGAGGTCTTCTTTTATCTGCAGCTGAAATCAGAGGGAGCTGTGCACGCTGACTGGTATTTGGCAGAGGGGGCAGGGAAACAGCCCACTGGTGTTCACTAAAAATCGGGCTGAGGACGGCTCTTGTTAACAGAAACCTCAAGCAAAGACGCTCACACGTGGTCACTGCAGACAGAGCGGGGCCGCAATCCGGCTGGGCCGCCTTCTTGGACTGGGGCTAACTTTCCACTGAGGTTTCGATCCTTAGCACTCTGTTAAGCCCTTGTTTTGTGAGTGGTTTCTATTGTCTGTTCTCTGCTGGCTCACACCAGGGCAACACTGGGCCTGTTGTTCCAATCGTTTGGAGATTCTGTAATTGAAACAACACAGAGCGTGGGCCAGCCCCAAGAGTTATGGTCTAGTTTAACTGGATTTTTAAAAACTGGTTAAACGAGGCTACAACTCCCTTGGTCTCGGATCTACTGTTTTTGTTTTGTTTTCGTTTTTCTTTCCCTTCTATTCAAACTGTAAGTACACTTGCTTTAGAAAAGTGCAAACTATAAGAAAATGGAAAATGACAAATAGATTGGAGAGATTTATTTGTGCTGGCACAATGGTCTTATCTTTCACAAAGGATTTCTTTAGAAATTTCTAGCATTTGCTAATGGCACTGGCCAGCACCGTGCTATAATTGCTTGTCTAAGGTCTGACGTTCCCATCATTAATACAACAGTGGTTCTCAAACCCCGCTGTCCAGCAGAGCTGCCAGGAAGGCTTGTTAAAAGGCAGGCTGTTGCCCCACCCCTGGGCTTGCTTTTTCAGTAGGTCAAGGTGAGACCCAACAATTTGTCTTTCTAGTAAGTTCTCAGGTGATGCTGACTCTGCTGGCCAAGAGCACATCAAGAATAACCGTACAAAACTGTGAGCTCGTTGAGGGCAAGGACAGTCTCAGTCATCGCTGTATTCATAGCGCTTTGGCCTGTGTCTATTGTACATTCCCATAAATGACTGGCTACACCTATTTATTCCATTAGTATTTATTCAGTGTCTCCTAAGTGCCAGAAACTGTCCTAGACACTAGAGATTCCGCAGTGAATAAGACAAAGTAGCTCCATGTCCTTGGAGCTCCTTGCTGAGTTTCCATTCTATTATAGCAGAGCAGTCAGATAAGAAATGAAGAAATGCATCAGGTGATATCCATTTGCACTAAATGCTATGAAGGAAACTAGAGCAGGACAAGAAGATAGTGAGTCATGGGTAGGAGGAGGGTATCAGGGAAGGCCTCTCTGAGGAGGAGACATCTGTAAAAAATTGAACAAAGTGAGTGAGCAAGCCATGTGAAGATCTAGTGGAGAAAGGTTTCAGGTGGAGGGAACAGCACGTGCAAAGGCCCTGAGGCAGGAGTAGGCTTTGTATTTTCAAGACAGAGCAAGAAGGCCAGAGTGGCTGGAGTAAAGTGAGTTAAAGAGAGAACGATAGTAAGAACAGAGAGATAGCAAAACGGCTCTTAAAAAGCAATGTTAGGGAGTTTGGATTTTATTCTGAGTGTGAATGGAAGACAGTGAAAGGTTATGACTGCGTAACCAGTATGGGTTTGGTTTTAAAGACCACATCAGAGGAGATAATGTTAAGCAGAGAAACCAGGCAGAGGCTACTGCCGAATCCAGATACACGATGATGATCATTGAGTAGGATGTTCATGGTGAAGGAGACAATAGGGGATGAGATTTAAGATATATTTTGAAGGTAAATCCAACTGCAACTGCTGCTGGATTATATATGGGGTGTGAAAGAAGGAAGGAATTAAGGGTGACTCAAAGTTATAAGTTATATGTATTTTTTAACTGGGGATGACATTTGCTGAGAGGTGTAAGAGCTGCATGTGATTAATTCTGTTTGGGACACGTCATTAGCTACCATTAGACATCCAAGTGGAGATGTTGAGTAACTGTGTGAGTCTGGAGCTTACTGGGGAGGTCCGTGCTGGAATGTAGATTTGGGAGGGGACAGGGTTCTGAAGCCATGACACTGGGCAGGATCACCTAGGACGTGCGTGCAGGGAGAACAGGAGAGAAGATCAAAGGTTGGGCCCTGGAATTACCCACATTTCAAGGATGGGAAGAGAAGGAAGAGCCAGAAGCCAAGTGTTTCCAGAAGGAAGAGGTGGTCAACTGTGTCCGATGTCACTCAGTGACCAGCTAAGACAAGGACTGAGAAATGACCACTGGATTCTGCAAAATGGAGGTCCTTGGTGACCCTTGATGAAAGCAGTTACGATGAAGTGGTGGGATGAAAATCTGATTGGAATAAGTTCGGAAAGAATGGTACAAAAAGAAGGGAGGACAACGAGTAGAGATAACTATTCTGGTGAGCATTTTTTATAAAGGAAAGCAGAGAAATGTCACAGTGGTGGGGATTAGAAGTGGTGACTTCAGAGGGTTTTCAAAGAAAAATCGCTTATCCTGTTTGTAGGCTGGTGGAGACCACCCAGGAGCGAGGGAGAAATGGATTACGCAGGACAGAACAGAGTCAACTGCAGGAGGGAAGTGCTTGAGGAGGTAAGGAAGGAAGGGACCCGGTCCACAAGTGCTGCTGGGATTGGCCCAAGTAGAAACACAAGGGAGGACCGGGAAGGGGAGCACAGAGGCAGCACATGTTTAGGAGTGAGTGGGCAGACGGGAGGAACTTTTCCACCCAGGATTGGGGAAACAGGAAACTTTAATAAGCACGAGAGTGTCACCTACATGAGTGAGAGGATAAACCAGGGAAATGGAACCAAGTTGCTGACCAGTGCCGCATCCGACTTGATATTCGTGGCTACAGATGTAACGTGAAGCCCATGAGCTTGGTCATATGTTTCCCCCGATCACATTTCCCTGCTGGGGATCAAGCCTGGGTTTGGGTATAACAAGGTGTGTGATGTGCCAGGTGAGGGGCAAGGAATTTGAGGGTATGTGCAAAAGAGCAGTGATAATGACAGACTTTAAGTGGTGTCACAAATCTGCCACTGTTCATCTCTGGACTCTGATTGCCTTGGTTAAAATTTTAATTCCAGACAGGAACTCAAAAAAGTAGTGGCAAAGAGAAACACTGGAATCTTCCAGCAATATCAGTTTTAAAAACTATTCCTTTTTCCCCATTGGTACCTTGCTTGAGTCAATAAACATCCCCAAACCAATCCTTGTTGCTAGGATAATGCCATGTTCTAGTCAGACAGGTCTGGGCCACAGATCCATCCCTGGGGAAGGGAATAATGTTAGCCCAACCAGACCACATGGATTAAGAGATGAAGAAATGATGGCTTCCATAAAGGAAAATTTAGCGCTGTGCCAAAGAAGGTGGACCGGATCGTTAGCAAGACAAAACCACATATGTCACCACTCCAAACTTAAAATCTCATTGGGGAGACAGGTCATAGGTACAAGAAATGAAGTGAGGCAGTGCATACATGATGTGTGCCCAAAGAACGGTTCACATGTTACATATGTCACAGGATGACATAGGAAGAGGAGGTCATTGTGAATGAGACACTCTAATCATTCAACAGCAATTTGCTGAAGACTTTCTATGTATGAGGCTCTGTCCCAGCTGCTTGGAATACATCAGTGAGCAAAACAGACAAGGATCCCTGCCCTCCTGATGTTGATATTCCAGGCAGACAATAAACTACAGATGTAAAAATAACTATAGAGTTGATTAGAAGGTGATGGATACTCTAGAAACAGGGAAAATAGAGTAAGGTAAGGAAGACTTCAAGATTAGAGTGGGCTTCACTGAGAAGGGGATGTTTGAGCAAATGCTTGAAGGAGCCGAGAGAATGAACCATGTGGACACCTGGGGGAAGAGCATCCCAGGCAGACGGACTGACCAGCCGGGGCAAAGGCTCAGTAGCTACAGTGTACCTGAATATTCTAGCAACAGCACAGAGGTCCATGTAGCTAGAGTGGAGTGAACAAAGGTTGTGGGAGAAAAATGAGGTTGGAGAGGGGATGGTGGGGCAGTGGGAAGTGGAACAGATCCAGTTGGGTCCTTAGACCCTTTGACTTACAACCTTAGTGAAATGGGCCTGGCGGAGGAGTGATCTCTTCCGACGTACAGCTTTAAAGGGTCACTCTGGCCACTGGGTAGAGGACAGGCTGCAGGAGGAGAAGGATAGGAGTAGGCATTAAATGAAGAGTTGGGGAGGCAGCTGGCAGTGGCTTGGTATTCGCGGTGGAACTGGGATTGAACCGGATTCTGAACACGTGTTGAAGGGGGAACCAATAAGATTTCCACTCACAGAAGACATGAGCTTTAAGAAATAGGTAGACCCGACAAGCAGAGAAAGAAAAAGAATATTCGGAACTAAATGGAATGGAAAGGCAAAGCAGAGAGAAAGAAAGCGCAATGAATTAACAAGCCATCGAGAGAAAATCTGATTGGAGTGGAGAATTGAAATGGGGAAGGAAGGGATGGATGGCCAGTTTGGGCTCACATGTTAGGTGTCGTCAGTGTGGGTTAAGAATTTCAGGCTTCATCCTGTCCTTAATGAGAAGCATTGAAGGATTTCGAGAAGAATCACTTGACAGAACGTTAGAACTTAGGGAAATGAATTGGACACTAGGAGTCATTGGCAAGTGAGATTCTGGTGGCAGGAAGCTCTCTCACAGATCGTATAACTAAGTAAGTGTTTGAACAAAGTGAAGCAGCATTATGTAGGGATAAGAGAAGAGGTTTTAGCAGAACAGACAAACATGGGTGGGATTCTGACTCCATCTCGTTGGCCATGGTCAAGTTATTTGGTCTCTGGGTTTCCTGTTGCCAATCTGTAAAATGGGCATAACTATGACACTGTGAATATTTAAGTGATTCATCCAATACCTGGCACTGAGTAAATACTCAAAAAACTATTCGTGAATATTACAGTAATATTCTTAAATTCAAATGGAATGGAAGGAATTGATAAACATTGAGGGAATGAGGGAAACAGAAAATCACCATTAGAACATTGCTGTAATAATTATGACAGGTGAAACCTGCTGATGAATGCTAACATTAGTGGGCAAAAAATTTACCAAAAAATGGCATACCTGCATAGTCTTGAAGTATCTCCCCTAAGATATTTACTAATTACAAAAAGAAACTTATTAGCTTTAGAGTGGAGAAACCCAGAGGGCATCAAGTCGTCCGAGTGAGTAAGATGAACATCACCATTGTCACAGGTTGGAGGAGACTAAGGAGACATGACAACTAAATGTCCTGTGGGATCCTGTAACTGAAAAAAAAAAAAAAAAGACATTCCTGGGGAAACTGGTGAATGAGTGATGGAGGTATGGGAATCATCTATACTATTTTTCAACTTTTCCATAAGACTAAAATTATTTTTTAAATAAATTTTTTTTAAATGGAATGAAAGAAATTGCCTTTGAAAGGCATCACAAAGAGAAGGTCAACAGTACTTGATTGGTTGGTTTTGCAGAATGAAGGCATGGGTAGGTCAAAGCCACCTTGAAGATTGTTGCTTGGGATGTTGTGGCGTAGTGTCCAGAACTGGGAAAGCTTTAGTGAGGAGCTGCTTGTTTTTGTGTGTATGTGTGTGTGTGCGCGTGTGCATATGTGCATGTGTGCATGTGTGTGTGTGTGTGTGTGAGTATTGGAGATGAGGTAACCACTTTTACTTTAGACATGTGTGCAGGAGTCTTCCAGGCTGCTGGATAATGGGAGTGGGAGGTGAGAACAGAGAAAATACAAGGCAGGGAAATCAGGTTAGAAGTAAACTGCAGAGAATATTTGAAGAGACTGTATAGATAAGCTCCTCAAAGGAGAGGACTTAGAAAGATATGAGGAGACATCACTGGACGGCTGAACATTAGTGACTTTCATATGACAATGGAAGAAAAGACAAAGAATGACAGAGAGAAAGAGGGAGAAAGAGAATCCAGCCTGTGTAGCATCACAGGAACTAAGAGAGGAGACTACTACGAGATCAAGCCAACCTTGACCATTGCTGTTGTCAGACCAGGTAGGAAAAGGACTGAGAGGAGGTCAGAGGGGTTGGTGAGCAAGCAGCAAGGAGTGTTTTTCAAGAAGATCATTTCAATAAACAGAGTACACAGAGGCCAGATACCAAAGGACAAGCAGGGTGGCTTCTTCTGGAAGCCAAAGGCATGGTCCTGATTAAATCCTGAGATTTAAAGGGAACTAGGAGACCTGATAGTCTTTCATTCACTCATTGAATAAATAGTACAGGGTCAACTCTATGCTTTGTGCAGCAGATGTACAATAATCACTGCCTTTGGAAAGCTTCAATCCTAATAGTCGCCCCTCAGGATCCATGGGGGATTGATTCTAGAACCTCCCTCAGATACCAAAATCTGTGGATGCTCAAATCCCTGATATAAAGTGGTGTAGTATTTGCATATAACCTACACTCATCCTCCCACATACCTTAAATTATCTCTAAATTACTTATAATACTTAATATAATGTAAGTACTATGGAAATAGTCATTATATTGTATCATTTAGGGAATAATGACAAAGAAAAACATCTGTAAATATTGGGTTACAGGTGCAATATTTTTCCCAGAATATGCTAGATCCACTGGTTGGTCGAATCCACAGATATGAAACCCACAGGTAAAAAGGACCAAACTGTATGTTCTGCTCACTGTCATTCATACTCCGCAAAAGATGTGCTAACTCAGCAAGCTTTGAATTTTCTTTCTGGAAGAGAGAAAGACCTGGATGAGTTAGCAATAACACATCTTTTTAACTCAGTGCTAGAATATGATCGTGATAACAGTGACTTATCGTGTGATCCAGGCTTCGAACATTTGATCCACAGTTCAATCTCCTAGGCGCAACTTGTTTCATTTCTGGGTTTAAGGAAATCCCCTCTTTTGTTCCCCATAGAACACAAAGCCCATGACACTATGCTGAGTCTGACTGGACCTCCAGATTTCCCATCATGAGCTTAATGAGTAATATGCTTTCTTTGAAAGTCTCACTCATAAATCGCTGAGTTCAGTTTTATACATATAAATGAATTGGCATATTAAAACAATAAAACTATGCCTTTATTTTTACAGTAGGCAATTCACAAGGTGTAAGTTTATAGGACAAAATTTATACTTGGTTTGACTAGATTCTAGTCAAAGAATATTGATTTGCACGAGCAAACTATGTATATAAGGACACAGCTTCAAGGAAAAGCCCTTGTACACTGTAGGGCCTCGATAATGTTAAGCTAAATGTCTAGGAATGGAGAAAATCTAAAGATAGTTTATCACTTGCCTATGTTCCTCAAAGGCTGTTAACTGCTGTTTGATTGTAGCTTCAAAGGTTAACAGTAAAAGTCAGGAGAGTTCTCAGTAGGAGTTCCTGTCAGTCTGTAGAAATTCTACCCCACTGAGAGAAATGAGAAACTCACTGTGGAGGGGTGGGATATGCTTGAAAAGTAGCTGGGGAGCAGAATTAGGGGTCTCAATGGGGGAAAGGAATTCCTCAAAAACTGATTCATGTGATTAACTGTACACCTCGGTAAATTCACTTCGAATCATTTAATTGTGCACTTAAAATGGAGTGTTGGTTGTACGTAGATACAGTTGGAGCACTATGTATGTACTCTATGGACTACTTTGACAGAGTAGATTTTTGAATGTAACAAGATAAGTCAACTTGAGTGGT
>CAUYRT010099752.1:0-12567 GCA_963574885.1 Lepilemur ruficaudatus | reverse complement strand
GCCTGTTTGGATAGATATCAACGATTACATTTTTGTTCAACAGTATCTGAAACACTGCAAAACCTTTTACACATACAATTTACCTCATGAAAAATATCATATATTTGGGAATATTGTAAAGGAAAGACTAAATTCTAGATTTAAAAAAAAAAACCCAAAATTATTTCACCTAATTAAGCAATGGCTAAAGGACAGTTTCAGAAAATAAATGCAAGTGGGTTCTTCTGGAGTTGGTTTCGATGGCGGAACACCCTATGACGCTTGTGTAGCTGGAAATTAGCAATGCATGGATGGAGTCTGGCAACATGCACACGAACTCATACTCACACAACACGTAATGTAATTAAGTCACAGGATAAGTATTAATAGAAAATATTAAAACATCAACATTCACACATTAATTGATTACATGAAATAAATTAAACTAAGGCCAGTCACAAATGTTTCTTCACTCTTAAGTCACGGTTTACTTACGTGTACACACAATATGACACTTTGCTAATGCTCACACAATGCTACAGATAAAAATGAAGGCTTTGCATTACAGCTGCTGGACAAAAATATCAACACTGTTGATGTGTGAAAACACAGTTTCTTTGTTCTTTAGCATCAGTGCACAGGGTATGGCTCCAAGTGGTATGAGATTTAGGAGAGAAAAAAGACACGGCGGCTTGTGAAATACACCCTCTGTTCATCATTGGCACAAATCAAAGAGAGAATAATTCTACTGTCCTTGGTACCTTTATTGGGTCTCCTCCCCTAAAGACAGGCAATGTTATACATATATGCCTTCGGGGTTAAAACCAGATGAGATAGGATTCTGTAGAATGCGAAGATTACTGGGGAGCTGCCGAGATGAACCAGGCCGCTTCAGGGACCCGGACTGGAAGGGCACCTCTGAACAGGAAACAGAGAAAGTCATTCAATGCAGTTGTCAGCTTAAGAGTGCTCAGCAATATGAAAAATTAGAACCTGAAAGAAAGAACTGTACAGAACAACAATTGCAAGCCCCCATGGCCCTGGACTGGGAGGAGAAGGCTAAAACCCTCTCAGATGGAAGCCTATTTGACAAGCCAGATTTCAGTGATTTGAACAGTGAATGATATTTAGCAAAGGTGAGCATTCTGCTTCTCTTTCTTAGTTGTTCACACCATATGTATACATAGATTTGGAATTGTCTTTCAAGTATCAGCTCAAATTAATAAAAACTTTTAGAAGGGGAAGAAGGAAAGAAGGGGCATTTGGAACAGAGAGAAGCTAAAATTTTAAATTAACAGACTATGACTCATATATACTTCAAGAAAACTTTTTATAATGAAGCGCTTTAAAACCAATGATATGAGATTTGATGATTAGATGCTCACCTAAGTAAATACATAATTTGAATATTACTGATTTTCCCCAGAAACAAGATATAAGGAAAAAATATTTTTAAGTGGCCCACTTAAAAGGATAATACTTTAACTGAATGTAAGCAGTTTATCTGAAGTTAAGCCATGAGAATAAGGGAGAAAAGGCATCTTGATCAACATCTTACCCCTTTCTATGTCCGCATGTGAGGCCTCTATTTCAAGGGGCTCTGCTGGCAAAACGGTAACTTTTGTCCCTGTTTGCTGGATGAACTGCTGGAGATTGACTTGCCGCAGCTCTTTAGTCAACTGCTCCAGTTCTTGTTCTTTGTCCTGGAAATTTATTATTTTTTTTAATTTGAGGATTCACTATTGGTCAGTTCAAGACCTTCCAGTGACAAGTCCATCTGCTGCAGGGGTTAAATGTGGGATACCTGCTTTCAAAAGGTCACATTTATATCAGTACAATGGTCTAAAGAGGTCACTTTCACTCTGTGGCATGGGCCAAAAAACAAGCAAAGGAGAGACAACAGCTTCTTCAGTCTGTCCTCCTAAATGTGATGCTTTCCTCTGGAACACCATTATGCACCCTTATGAAATAAATGTATGTCTATAAACTTTCATTAAAAAAAAATAAGGGTTTCTATCCATCCCAGTGGTATAGCAATCTTGCTAGTAAGCTGGTCACAAATTTCCCTATTATCCACTTCACGAATGACTGCAAAATTAATTGTAATTTGGTCCTGAGATTGAGAGCTCTTGTTTTCTGTTAACTGTTTAAGTTTTCATGGGATCCATTATTAAGATGTATCTTATAGCATGAGTAAAGCAGGATTCCCATAACATTCTCACTGTGAGGTTCTTAAATTCCTGACAAAGGCAGATCTGAAAATTATAGAGCCCTAAAGCAGGACAGCAAGTTTGGACAGTGGGAATGCTCCAAAAGCAAGGAATCATTTAAACAGCTTTTCATCTTTCTCTCCTCCAATGCAACGTAAGAATAAGTGGCACGGCCCCACCCCCCAACCCAGGCTGGGTGTGTCCAAAGGGTTTGGTAGGGGTTAGGAAGAGACAGCAGAATTCAGTGGTTGTTTTCTCCACTTACTCTGAGTGTGGGGGATACTTGGTGATATGTTAGTAATTTGAATATTAGACACTTTTCAATGGGTGGTGGGATTTACTACTTAGGATTGTCATAAATTGGTGTTTCCTGTTAAGTAATACCAAAGGCAACCCAACTTCCACTTGTGCCTTTTTAAGTGTCAAAATGAATCCATATAGTAAAATACTGACAAATCAGAGGCTAACAACCTTCTACTGCATGAGAAATTCCTGATTTTCAAAATTCTGATAGTAGTTTTCTCTCTCACTACAGTTAATGACAGAGAAAGGAAATCACATTGGTTTTTCCTAAAACCTCAGCTTTCTCTGATTTTGAAACTGTTCATATTCTAAAGCAGCTCTTCTCAAATTCAGTGTGCACAGGTGCTACTTAGGGATCTTGTGACAATGTAGATTCTGAATTTCTAACTGTGCCCTGAAACTGCCTGGCATGCACTACACTTTGGACAGCAAGCTCCTAAACCAGCACAGTCCAACAGAACTTCCTCCAGTGATGGAAATGTTCTGTATCTGTGCTGTCCAGTAAGTAGCCATATGTGCTACTGTGGCTAAAAACAGAATTTTAAAATAATTTTAAACAAGTATGACTACAAACAGAATTTTAAAATTTTTTAACAATTCACAGCCTTATTGAATATTATTTAATTTTAATTGATTTAAATGTCAATAGCCACATTATAATCAGTTGTGTTTATTTCTCATCTCATCTGTTAGAGACCGATATTTCTTTGCAACTCTCCCAACACAATCACAGTGTCTTTTCAAGAATGCGCACCCAAGAAATATAAGGGTTGAATGATCAGGGTCTAAGTGGGGAATATAAATGTTCTTACATATGAACTAGAGAGGAGAAAAATCGGAGAGGAATCTTTGTGCCTCTCTCAGGAAAGCAAAGGGTACTCTGGAGAGTGGAGGGCAGATGGGGACTATTTATAACTCGGGGAAAGAGGCCGGGGCTGGCTGGCAACAACCCACACATGACAGAGAAGCAGTCCACTAGCCCCACTGATCCTTGGTCAACCAATCTATGGCAGTTTCTTTGGGCTTCAGTTCCCCTATCTCTAAAAGGAGATCAGATTCACCATCTCATCATTAAAGAGTCCACTCCAGGCCGGGTGCCGTGGCGCACGCCTGTAATCCTAGCACTCTGGGAGGCCGAGGTGGGAGGATTGCTCAAGATCAGGAGTTCGAGACCAGCCTGAGCAAGAGTGAGACCCCATCTCTACTAAAAAGTAGAAAGAAATTAATTGGCCAACTAAAAATATATAGAAAAATATCAGCTGGGCATGGTGGTGCATGCCTGTAGTCCCAGCTATTTGGGAGGCTGAGGCAGAAGGATTGCTTGAGCCTAGGAGTTTGAGGTTGCTGTCAGCTAGGCTGACGCCACGGCACTCACTCTAGCCTGGGCAACAGAGTGAGACTTTGTCTAAAAAAAAAAAAAAGAGTCCACTCCAGCTCTGACATTCTATTCTCTTATATCCAATGATCTAAAGCTACAACTGCCACAGTAAAAAAGCCTCTTCCCTAGCTCAGGGATTCGTGGCTTTATGTCTTATCTTTATTCTGGTCTCATATCCAAGCTTCGTCCTAAGTTATAAGAATTATACAAAACTTTTAAGCAAAGCTAGGTTTCTAATTCGTTAAATATCAGGGAAAATGGACAATCATGAAAGAAGATTACAAGAACATACTAATTCTTTTAAATAGATGAAACATTCTATTTACCTAAAGATTCCTACCTGTAATCGTTTGGTGGCTTGTCCAAGAGATCTTTCCACAGCTTTAATGCCATTTTCCAACCTCAGACTCTGCTGACCTTGGATGTCAATTTCCCCTTTGACCTTCCCGATCTTTCCTTTAACCTCTTCCTCATTGACCTGTGCCTCCTGAACCTCCCGCTGCAATTTTTCTGCTTCAAGACCACTTTCCATGGTCTGGATCTGTGCCAAATAGTCCTTTAATTTGCTTTCACATTCTGTTATTTTCTGTCTTATTTCTTGAAGTTGATCCTTCAGCTGCTTTTCATTTTCCTGTTCAATCTGTAATTCATTTTCCCAAAATTCCTCCTCCTCAATTTCGACATCATTTCTTTTGATCTTTTGCTCCAGGCGAACAATTTCCTCTTCAAGGTTGGAATTGTATTTTTGCTCCCAAAATCGTATTTCTATTTCATTAGATTCCAGCTGTTTCTCAATGGATTGAAGCTTCTCTGTCTGCAAACGGATCAGCTTCTTCAATTCATCTGCCGTCGTTTTGCAATTGTTCAGCACCTTTTGCTTAAACTCAGTTTCTTTACCTTTTCCGAAAATGTCCATTAATCCTTTGGCACCTCCCGTAAATGTTAGTGATTTCCTTTTAGGTTCTCTCCTCTTGATTGATTTGTCAATCTGAGGCCTCAGTTTAGCCAAGGGGGGCAGACTCTGCCTGTACAAAGTTCGTTCGGGAATCCGAGCCACACTGTCCGAGGTGGGCCGCTCGCCAAGGGACGGCCCTGTCCGACGCAGGATTAGCTGTACATCGCTCGCATACTGCCCCCATTTGTTTAAGGATATGATAGGATTTTCGTGAGGTGCTAAGTGTCTTTCAGTATCTCTCCATTTTTCTATAAGGGTGTACCTTCCAGTTCGACCTAGGTAAAATAGATAAAAATAAATTGTCAAAATGGGGCACGTAATAGCTTAATAATACAACGGAGGACACCATTTGGTAACTGTCTATCTTGATTGGCATCAGAGCGTCACGTTTTAGAGTCCAGTCCGTGTTGCCTCTAAAATCTTCGCTTGAAGATGCCGAACCCCTCAGGATGTGTAACAGTATGAAATTATAGGATGTATTTTGCATATACTCTTCAGACTTGCTTAGAGAAATTCAACCTGCATGAAACTCTTACACTCTTGTCAAATGTCTGATTGCCTAGAATAACTTATCTGGGGCAACACTGAACAAAGTTTATTTTCCAGCTTTGACAATGAAAGACATTAGAATCCCTATTCGAAGCCATGAGGGGCTGGTTCCAGGAACTAGGGAGAACTGCAAATCTTGAGTAAATATCCACTGTGCAAATTCCTCTGCTTTCTTTTTTCTTTGCACATCAGGACTTGGGAAGGTTGGAGGTGCCACTTCTCCTGAAGGGAGATTTGGAGCCAATGGAGAACCTGCTACTGAGCTAACAGGCAGCTGCCAAGGAGTCCTCCCAGTCTCCCTGTGAGAGCTCAGCCAACCCACAGCCAACTCACACAGCGTATCTTCCGGCACACTGGTGGCAAATAAAAAATCACCTCAATGAAAACAACTCTTCAAAATAATTTCATATAAAAAGAGGGGCCTGAAAAGGAGGCCTCTAAACTGTCAGTTTTGATAGCAATAGTTTTAAAGATTCTTCTAAAACATGAAAAAACCCCAAAGTGAAATATTATTTATAAAAACAGAAAATCACATTTAAATTAAAAAAAAAAACTGAACCTATCTAATAATTATGGAAGATAAAATTTCAGAAGACAATGTAATGTCGTAAGTTGGAACAAACTTCCTAAATATTCTCATTTAAGGTGGGTAGTTCAAATGGATTATCTTAATTTTGTGAAAAGTGTACATTAGTAGTTAATGTTATTACAAAGGAAAAAAGACTGACCCTGCCATCTGGAAAGTATATTGGCATATCCATATATTAATTTGCCTTTCCTGCCTTCTTTTTTAAATTTCATGAGCTTCTAAACCAACAGTAATATTTTTACAATTACTGTGTCAATAAATGGAAATCTGGATGTGTAAATATGAAAACCCAGGTATGCAATTCACAAGTGGCACAAAGAATGACTTTGCTTTAAACATATGGGTATCTTCTCCTTTAAGGAAACCTGAATTTTGGATGTAGCTGAAAGCTGGGGCTTTGGAGGCAAACAGATTGAAGTTTTAATCCTGGGTGAATTCCTTACCAGAGAAAATAGCATAACTTCACTCCTAAAACGTTTCGCAGATTCTGAGGGTCGGGTGTAATAAGCACCTACCACAATTGCCTGGCCCATAGCAGGCTTTCAATATGTAGTAGCCATTATTAATGTAAAGACATTGTTATCTGCACAACAAAAGGGCAGATCAGAGACTTCCTTTAAACAGTGATTTGTCATGATAATAATCTGACTATAAAAAAGCAACTTTCATCTATATAAAGCTGGACCAAAGTAGAAGGAACAAGGGCTCTGGAGAAGAAAGGCTTGTGCTTCAATCAGGCTCTGGCACCTATTGTACTTGTATGATTTGCATAAAATTATTAAATTTCCTTTAGCCTTAGTCTCCTCATCTGTAGGGAGAGAGTAGGCTTTCCTTACCTGACAAGGCTGTTCTGAGAGTCAAGAGAGAATATAAAATATAAAAATGTTTTGTAAAATTGAAAGGTGCTATACAAATATTAGTTACTATTATAAAAATACCCAGGCAAACAAGGGGAATGAAAAAGAAAGCCTTAGCACACTGGATTGGCTTTCTGGAATAAAAAAATGTTTCTCATGATTTTCAGGTTAAAAATTACTATAAATGTCCCAGGAAAAACCACATGACACATCTGCAAGGTTTTACTGTCCTGTGCACAAAAACTGCTGCCAAGATCACAGCGCTTTGTGGTCCCGGCTCTGCTGCCTGTCAACTACTTTGGGCATCTCATTCCTTCTCTCTGAACCTCTGTGTCCTCTTCAGTAATGTCAAGGCTTAGACTAGACGGGGAGAGTCTCCTCCAATTCTATCAGGCCAAGGAAACATCTTTAAAACGAAAAGTGAATCATTACATGAGCTAAATTAAAAAACTTAAAAACCCTAATTTAGTCATGATTAAATAAATATAAAGCTGATTTTCCAATGTTAATGGTGCTGCTGCCCTCTGAGAATGTTTTGATAGAAGGTTATTTAGAATTGCTTTTACTGCCAGTGTTGCCGTTTTGTTAAATAATGCATATTTAGTACATTTAGGCAAAAAATTTAAAAAAATCCATCCAGCAATATAAAAAAGCTTTTTAAAAGAAAGGTAAATGAATACATTCGATTTGATTATAAAAATTGGTTTTTAAATATTTTATATAAGAATTAAATCCCGCAATGACTGTTTTTAATGCCTATACTTGGCAAGGCCCTATAGATACTATTTCATTTAGACAGATTCAGATTCCTCCAGCAAAATTCCTTTCAGGGCATTTTATTAAATGGATACATTTAGTTCTACCTTGCATACTAACTTGATATGCCCTTAAAACTAATAAAAGGAATATCTATATCTATCTATGGCATGTGTAGTTTAAGCTGTTTTGGCTATGTAGGACTGTGTGTCATGTCAAGTAGCTGTGATCCAATTTAGTAATAGTAAATACATTATTAATTATATTTTTAATTAGTTGAAGCAATTGACACTAATCCCCAAACTCATTAACTTCCTATACTGAGGAAAATCACATACAGATTTTAATGCATTAATGGAATATTACTGAATGGCTGACATAAATTAAAAGAGAAGAGGATAACATCTTACTTTCACCTAACTTACAGTGGAATGTATGATTATGAAGTAATATGAAATTTTTGAAAATCCACACCAAAACTCAACTACTCAAATATGGGTCACTCAGAAATTTTATGCCTTTATTTCACCTATTTTAAAAAATTGCATGCTATGAATAACATGTATTCATATTCATTTAAATAATCTTTTACAGGCTGGGCATGGTGGCTCACGCCTATAATCCTAGTACTTTGGGAGGTGGGAGGATCACTTGAGACCAGGAGTTTAAGACTAGCCTGGGTGACATACCGAGACCCCGTCTCTACAAAACCTATTTAAAAATTAGCTGGGCATGGTAGCACATGCCTGTAGTCCCAGCTACTCGGGAGGCTGAGGCAGGAGGATCACTTGAGCCCAGTTTGAGGATGTAGTGAGCTATGATCATGCCACTGCATTCCAGCCTAGGCAAAACAGTGATACCTTGTCTCTTAAAAAAAAAAAAAAAAAAGAGCAAGAGATAAATTATCTTTTACAGATATAGAAAACATAGAAGCTACTTAGAATTAAGGATGATTAGACTGTTATAAACATCAAAATTATAAACGATCCTAAATATACTGCTTTAAAAAGCAGTATATTTTGCCATTAAGGATTTTTATTCCTTGTTTCAATGTAATTGAATCAGTAATTATATTTTCTAATAGCTGTCCGCTGAGATTATAAGGGCATAACTAACATCATATAATGGGTTAAGAACAGCATTCTTGAATCAGACCACTGGTTTCAATCCCAGCTCCCTGATCAGTGGCTAGATGAGCTTGGGCAAGTTCTTTAACATCTCTGTGCCTCAGTTTGGTCATATGTAAAGTGAAGATAATACCTGTGCCGTCCTCGTGACATTGTTGTGAGGGATGAGGATCAAATGATGTGGAAAATCCACAATATAACAAATGAAAAATGAGATATATGAAGCACATAATTTTTAAAGCTCATCTATAGGTACATAAAAAACATTGTGGGGGCCCCGAACTTATAGCTGGTTGGCCAAAAAACAGTGGCCCTGGACCTGCAATTGTTGTCTGAGGTGAGGCAGCCTCGTAGCACTGAGCCCTTTAACTTGTGGGATTACCAGGCAGATAGTTTCAGAAGAGAAATGAACTGCTGGACTCCCAGCTGGTGTGAGAAGTAAGTAAAAACGGCTCCAGTGCTCACGAGATTCTAGATACTGTTTTAAGCTATGGGAATAAGTGATAAAACAGTACAGATAATACACAAATAAATGAATGTAGGCCTACTGTCTATTATCCAATAGCTTTAAGGTCACATGTGTCAAAAATCTGGATTCTAAGAATCCAGAATTTTTTAGATTGTAGAAAGGTAGTGTGGTGCTGTCCTGCAAGTTTTGTAATCAAACATTTTAAAATTTCCAAAGTAAAATGTATCAATGTTCCTACTGAACAGGATAAATACAGACTAAAATAGCCTCACATGAAATTGGATCAGTTTTTATCAACAAGTGAGTTTAAGCCCTACCAGGTATTGCTAACAAATGAAGTATATAATAAACTTTAAGATTTCGGAATTTTTTAGATTTCACAATGTGGATAAGGGATTGTGGCCTACATATCACATGTCACGTGGGGTAAGTGCTGTCAAGAAAAATAGAGCATTCCTGACAGGAAGCGTGTGCACGCACGTGTGTGTATGAACTTGGTGGTCAGGAGGGGCCTCTGTGATAAGATCGCATTTCTTGAGAAGACACCCAAGGGAGTAAATCACAAAGACACCCGGATGCAGAGTATTATCAGCAGAGAGAAGAACAGCTGCAAAGACTGAAGTGGAATGTGCCAGGTTTGTCTGAGAGGGAACAATCGAGGGGAGTGGTATGAAATGAGTTTAGACTGGTGATGGGAAAAAAAGTGGGGATCCACTTGGGGACCTGAAGACCGACTGTCTGCATGGATTTTGGCATTTTCTGAGTCAGAAAACCACTGGGGTGTTTTGAGCAGAGGAGCGGCATGATGCAACATACTTTAAAAGGATTACTTTAAAAGAAACCTGTTGAGATGAGGCCGGAGAGGTCGAGGTTGCAGCAGGGAGATGAGTTGGAAAGCTACTGAAAACACTTAGGTGCGAAATGATGGTGGCTGGCAGTGGTTGTGGAGAGAAGAAACAAGATTCTGGGTATATCCTGCAGGTAGTACAGATAGGATTTGTTGATGGCTTGGTTGTAAGGTAGCAGAAGGAGAAAAGAATCAAAGATCATACAAAGGTTTTGGACCTAATCAATTACAAGGTAAGAGTTCTCAGTTGTAGAGATGGAGAAAAGGAGGAAGGGAAGGGGCAGTAGTTGGCACACAGAGCTTGGGTTTCGACATGTTAAATAAGACTGAGAGAGCAGTCAGTCACCTTCTAGAAATGTGTTGTTTACTGCCATAGCCAATAGCCTCATTTAAATTTTAATTAAAATTAAAAATTCATTTTGTCAGTTACACTAGCCACATTTCAAATGCTCAATAGCTTCATGTCGGTAGTGGCTACCACACTGGACAGCACAGATACAGCATATCCTTGCAGAAAGTACTACTGGATAGCACTGTCCTAGAAACTAAGTTTTATCGAGTAACTACTTTAGGCAAAGCAATGGTGTAAGAAAGGTAAGTAAGCAAGAGTCCTACTCTGGAAGGACTTCCAGAGAAGAGAAGTGTTAACAAATATTAAAATTAAAATTCACTATAAAATGTGTGTTTGAACACTGATTTTGTTGGGGCAAACTATGTGAAACACAGCTTTTCAGAAAGAGTCCCCTCTACGAAGGAGCCCAGCCCCAATTAATTTGTTTCTATTAAATGCTTTTTCTGGCCCCAGTTGAAGAATATATGGGAAAAGGATCACAAGAAGTGGGAACAGAGAGAAATTCTAAATCACTGGTACTTAAATGGTACCAGGTATCAAAGTATTGTGGATCAGAAACCCTTAAACTTCCCTTAAACTTCTTGATTTCGTCCTCCTCCTCTTTCCCTCTCTACCCTTTTGTTAGCTGGACTTTATTTCTGTGTTAAGCTCTAAGCTACTTGAGGGCAGAAATATATCCCTTTTCATATTTTTGGTGTGAGACAGTGTTAAGGCAAATGCATTTCCTCCACTATAAATTGATACAGGTGATCTGTCAAAGGCTTTCTGTTTCACTTACAGATTTGAGAAGCAGTTTGAACTCCGAAATAATGGCATTTCCGGGATAGTTTACAGGGGAAACAAAGTGTAATATTTAAATTGGGAATGTTTCAGAAAGCCCAGGATATATAGTGACCACACAGTGAACTCTAGATGGGCAGTTTAAACACTTTATGTAAATAAAATGTTTTAATCATGGTTTCACTTTAGCTATTCTGTCATATTTGAGAAAGTGTCATTCATCCATCCTCTAAATATAATTTGTCAAAGTCGTCAAAGATTAGTGTAGAAAGCATTTCTTCCTATAGGATTAGATACATTCAACATCTTTCATCAAACTAGGTTCATTTTTAGCTCTTTTCTAATTTGATTTGATTAACAGCCTAAGAAAATGTTAGTGGTCATACATATATTTGTAGATTGCCAAATTGTACACATATTTTCATAGTAAATCATTCTGACAATTTCTGTGGTTTCCTAAAAATAATTTTAACCATCCAAAGCAACTTAGTAACTTCTAATCAAGTAACTTCTAATCAAGATTATACTCTGTGTGTGTGTGTGTATGATATGTACACACACACACAGATAAACACACACACACAGTACGATATATAGTGCCCCCATGAGTCAAATATGCACACTTAAACCCAAGAAAGCAGTCTGCGTGTTGTTTCAGTATAAATTCTTTACAAACTTTTGTGGTTTTGTTCATTCAGTCCGCATTCTACTAATACTATAGCTAAATGTTTACTGTGTTAAGCCATGGGAATTCTGGAATTGTTTTTTAGAGCAGCAATTCTCCCTAATTAATAAACCCTCACAAAAGAAACAAGGATCCACAGCACTTGGCTATTTGCCAGTTAAGTCAGCTCTTAGATGAATTCAGAATTCAATGAAATATTTATGATACAGAAAAAGAGATGTTTAGCCAAGTTTGGAGGAATATCATAAAACATCTGTGTTTAAGCTGTCAGCTTCTCAAAAAGGTCTTGGACTGAGTTATTGAGCAAGCAAAAATGGGAAGGTAGATTAATTTAAAACTTCTCTTTCATTTGTTCACAAATAAGTATATTTTTTAGTCCAAATGAATAAACATATACCTGGTATATCTGGACATTTTTTCCCTTGAAATTCTGTGTAGAAATGTTGTTACCATGTGCACAGAGGCAGCTTACAGTACTACTCAACTACCCTGACTTTGTAAAAACTACTCATTGTTCTTTTTAGCACTGCCTGTGGCTTAACTCCCAAATATAACTAAGAAAGCTAGGTTTGACAAATGATAATCATAATGGTCATCAGGGTGTCAGGTCATGTCTCAGGCTACAGGAACACGGACGGAGAAGGCAGAGTCTGTGTAGTCAGCTTAAAAAAAGGGGAAAAAAATTCTTTTCAATAAAATAAATCTTAACACCTCTTCTAGTAAGTGCATAA
>CAUYRT010099749.1:0-17576 GCA_963574885.1 Lepilemur ruficaudatus | reverse complement strand
TCAATTATAAGAAACGACAGTGATCTAGCACCTCTTATATTTTCCTGGATTGAGCTTGAGCCCATTATCCGAAGTGAGGTATCACAAAATCGGAAGAATAGGCTGCACATATATTCGCCATCAAATTGGCACTAACTGATCAACACTATCTATGGTGCTCACACAGTAGTAATATTCTCTAGGGATTAAGGGGTGGGGGGTAAATTCACAACTAATGGACGTGGTGAGCATTGTAGAGGGGAAGGGCATGCTTCTAACCCTTGCTTGGGTGAGACAAAGACATAAAATGTAACCAGAATGTTTGTACCCTCATAATATTCTGAAATAAAAATAAAAAATAAAAAAATCAGCTCTTCTTACTTATTGAGTATAGTGGCCTCTTAACCTGTCTCCTTGCTTCCATAGCAGCTTTCCTCTAATCTACTCTGCAAGCTAGAGCAATCTTTGAAAGAAACAAATCGTTGTTTAAAACCCGTTGAAAGACTTTGGGTTTCTGGTTTGACATGAAAAGAGCCTGGAAGCCATCATTCCTGTCCTACAATTACTCCTGTCCTACAATTAAAAGAAAAAAAGAAAGTTGGACAAACTGAAAATCAGTGACTTTTCCTGGCTCCATTAGAAAACTGAGGTCACAAGGCAAACTGGCACTGTGAAATCTGGAGAGACAGACACGTCAAGAGAGTTACAGCATCTGAGTTTGCTTACCCAAAGCAGAGGCTGATGGACTCCATTTAATTACAATATAATCGAATTGTTAATATGTTTAAATCTAGACTCAGTATTAAGATTGACAAAAACATAAAGATATAAATAAAAATATATGTCAATAATTCTATAATTCTAACTTATTTGTTATACTTAGCTTTTTATTTATTCCCATGATATTCTCTATTATCTTTGCATAATGTCTTCAGGTACTGGAAAGTCCTAGAATCTCAGCTAACCTTTAGCTTTTGGCAAGACACTTACCTTTCAAGCCCTTACTATACTTTTTCTTGCTGTCAAAGTTAATTAAGACTTACTGATGGCATGCCTTCTTCAAGTCTTTGTTCAGCTTCACTAGATAGGCAATCCCTCCCCAGCAAAAAAAAGTCTCAGAGAAGGACTGAAATAACATCTCCAGATTTGATTTTTTTTCTTTTAGATGAAAAAAGATTCTGTGTCTCTTTCAACAGTTTTCTTCAATTTTTCTAAGCCCATGACCTTCCACCAGGAAAAAAAAATAAAAACAAACAAAACTAAACAGCAAAAACACCCCACTTATCTTTGTGACTAAATTGCTAATTCATTCAGCTCCCTTTCTCCTTTATCAATGCTCAATTAAGCAAGAATTTTTCTCCCAATTTTTCCCAGTTTTACAACCTTCTTAAACCAACGTGATTTTCCTTTGAATGTTATAAGTATGTCTGGCCAGGGAAAGGCAATTAGAGTGATTGTCTCACAATGGCTATTTTAATAACCATTTCTGACATGTATTCCTGGCATATAATGTCATATAATAATTCACAGTGACAATACTTCCAACTATTACTTATACCTTTTTAAAAACTGTTACTGT
The DNA here is from genome assembly GCA_963574885.1 of Lepilemur ruficaudatus. Lineage (NCBI taxonomy): Eukaryota > Metazoa > Chordata > Mammalia > Primates > Lepilemuridae > Lepilemur > Lepilemur ruficaudatus. The sequence goes on along the minus strand of CAUYRT010099749.1, from coordinate 16,018 downwards.
ACAGATTTGTGTAATGGTAAGCCACTTTTAGTGCAATTTCCCCAATAAAAATGTACACAACTGAATGCCATCCCATATATTTCACAATTATGCTTCTTATATAAGAGTTTTGAAGAAGTCACAACTCCTGGCTCCATTTATAGTGCTTATAAGTGTTTTTCACATATTTTATATTCCCTTTACTTATTTGGTTTTCCTAATAACTTGAGTCTTATTGTGAGTAGAGAAACTGCCCTTCTGTGTGTCTTTAATATTTAGCCCAGCTCCTTGCATAGGGTCCGTGATAAATATTTATTGAGTAAATAGATAAATGGATGAATCAATGAATGTATGAATAGAAAGAATGAGTACAGTCATACCGCAGGGGATTTGTTTCAAAACCTTCTGCTGATAAAAATCTGCAGATGCTTATCCCTGATATAAAATAGAGTAGTATTTGTATATATACCTATCCATATTCTCCTATATACTTTAAATCATCTCTAGAGTACTTATAATAACTGATACAATGTAAGCTCCATGTAAATAATTGTTATACTATATTGTTTAGGGTATATGACATGAAAAATATCTGCACATATTCAGTACAGATGCATTTTTCAAATATTTTCCATGTGCAGTTGGTTGAATCCATGGCTGCACAACCAAGTGATATGAAGGATTGACTGTTTATTAAATACAGTTAGTGTACTAATAAGTAGGCTTCGTATGACAGGAGACCTAGAAATTATTTTGACTTTAGAAAGAAACCAAGAAACTTCTGGGTTTAGCCATGCCTGGAAGAGACGGTTCTGTTGCTCAGAAGTTCCCACTCCTTGGTATCCTACTGTAAATTAACTCCTCCTCACCAGCAACTGCTGCAGTTACCTCCTTCAGTTTCCTGTCCAATTATATGTGAGTTGGAAAGATATGAGAGAAAAAAAGGTCTCAAATAAAACAGAGAAAAATTTGATAAAAAGCAGCTAGCAAAACTTCTTTCTCTGATTTCCCTTTCTAAAAGCAACAGGTATTGTGTGTCATCACACTTTCTTTAATGTCCAGAGCTCTCATGCAGTTCCATACATAATTCAGGAAGGTCTAAAAGAAAGGTCTTGGGCTTTTATAAGTATTGTCACAAATTAACATATGCTAAGAAAAACTAATAGTTTGAGGCCTGTAGGTTGGGGTCTGAAACATATTGTGCTCTTTATATAATATTGTGGAAGTAAGGGGGAAAGATCATTGTCAAAGCAGAATTTTGCTGCAGTCCTATGATAAGCTCTCTAATTAGAATAAGCAGGGTATCCAAGAACAAAGATTTTTAAAATTGGCTTCCAGTGAGTGCAGGTGATGGAGCAGCTGGCAGAGTTAATAACATACCTTCCACAATTGCCAAAGACCTACTTCCAAACAGAGTGGGTAATGCCATACTGGAAAGAGATGAAGAGAAAATTAGGGATGAGGGGGCAGAATGCACGGGGGTGCAAAGAAGTTGCAGGAGTGTGCAAAGACTATTTGAATGGTTATGTAGATGAGTCATCCCACTTTGAGAATATAGAAAGAAAAATTTGGGGTCTAATGCAATGATCACTAGATAGGAAGACTGAAAACACATAAAATATTTGCAAAGAAAAAACATTTATAGCAGAGAATAGTTCTGGTTACTAAGGCTGAGGCCAATTTTGGCTCCAAATAGTTTGAATTGGAAGGAACATGTTTGGAGAACTCTGGAGACTGATTCTCAGTGTTTATTTGCACATTTACTGGTAAATATAGGACTAAGTGTTTATACTGAGGAAGGAAAGGATAGGGAAGGATTAGCTTGGATTAATAGCTGATTATTGAAATGTCTTAGGACAAAGGTAGAGAGATGGTAGCCTAGAATGTTTAAAAAGAAGGGGAAACCAGGAATTAGCTGCAATTGATAAAATAATTTACTGTGCAAAAATTTTGCCAATACTTCTATCAGAAATAGCTGTAGAGTTGTCATCATGTGGAATCTATGTCTAACATCCTATTATATTATGCCTAAAGGTTTTCCTAAGTAATGCTCCAGTAATCTTAGGTTTGTAGCTGGAAAGGGTATATAATTTGTCTGGGGAATGTAACAAAATATAAAAGTAATCTTAATAGTACTTTAGATACAGGTAGATATAAGCGAAATAATGCATGTTGTTAAAAAGCAGAACCAAAATACAAAGACCATGGAAAATAGACAATTTAACACTGTCTGCCATCAAAGAAGTGTTGGGAAAAATTTGGCTAGCTTTAAATACAATTTTGATTACAGAAGCATTTTGCTTACCAAACACATTTGAAAGAAAGACAAACCATATTAGAGTTATCAACAGAAAAAGACTGGCAGGCACCAAAATAACCTAATATGCCAACTCACTTTCCATATTGTAATGTGAAGCTAATAAAAAAAGAATCAGAAGTACCTGATAACATGGTTCCAGGATTAGCCAGCCCCAAGCTTGATTCTAGATGGGAAAGTTGATGATTTTTTTTTTCTTTTTGGAAGAGCGGGTCTAGTGAAAGGAGGAGTTTCATTTAAATATGTAAATCCAAGTTTGAGATCTTCCTTAATGCTGCAGACCTATGGTGCTTCTGCTTTCTTTGAGTGCATGATCAGGATGAATGGTTATAGACACACATATCCAAGTTGCTTGGCTCACCTTTCTATTACATAGTCAGCATTGCTGTGCAAAGGAAACCATATGTCATAAGCTTACTCTCCTGGTTCCCTGGTGAGTCAGTTTATGCTCAACACAGTCCAAGCAGTCCCATGGCTAAGCTAATACTCATCATTTCTCAGCAAGTTATGGTATGCCCAGAAAAGCAAGTAAAATGGGGTATCAACTGGGTCCTTTTATGAAAAGAAATCTGAATACACACAAATATTCAGCAAATAACTGGGGTAGGGAATAGAAAGAGAGAAAATGATTTTAAAATGTACCAAGAAAAGGGAATGAAAGAGTTGGAGAAAGTCTATGTTCTGGTTGGTCAATGCGGCCTGTTCCTGGATTCTCTGTCACTGTGTTTTGCTTGTCTGCTGGTGGCTTCACATAAAAGCTGCTCATCCACACATCTGTGTCTCCCCTGGATCCGTTTACCTCTTCCAACAGCACCGTCTGCCTACTTGGTATCCCTAAAGTCTATTGCCACCCTTCCAGATCTAAGTTCCAATTGTCAGAGAGGATGACGGCAAGAATTTGCAGTTGTGTCTGTTCTAGTAGCTCATGTCCACCACAAGGGGTGTAGCTTCTGCGTCTGCTCCCTTCCACCAAGTTCATGGCAATGACCACTGTGGCTCATGATGGGATTGTCTATACCTCATGGTTTAACTTTTAGATGTTAGAATATCAGCATGCTGTTTCAGTGACAATTTCTTTTTTCTCTTAAACATTTGCTCATTTCTGGAGTTTAACCAAACTTGTATAGTAAGAGAACTAAGTGGCATCAAGATGGCAGGCATAATAATATCACTTTAATTTTTTAATTTTGAATTTTTTCTGGTGTATTGGCTGAGTTTGCTGCTAAATTAAAGAATTCTTCATATTTAGAATTGTTTCAAGTGAATTTCAGTTAAGCAAGGTTTACAAGGAAGAGCTTTGAATTTCTGTGACAAGCGACAGATGGCAAAGCCAAATGCTGACAGCCATGGCAGCTATATATCTGAAACAGGAAATGTTTTTCAAGAATTGATATAGTCATCTCTTTTTCTAATTTCACTTGATGCTAAGAGCAAGCCAGGAATCAGATGTAGAGAATTCCTTCAAAAAAAATAATAGCACACACACACGTACAAATTACTCACCTGGATTCCCCTGTTAGTCTGTTGTTGTTAGACTCTACCATCAATATGGGTAAAAGAAAAAAAAGTAGCTTCTACTGTTCAACTTCCATGTTCTGTTCACGGCACCTGGGAGATGTGTGCACCTTGCACATGAAGTTGGGGAGTGGACTATGGTATACATCCTTCAGCTCCGTTGTGTTCTCACTCTGGTATACCTCAGGCCAACGGTCCTTGTGGCATTGCACATCCACAATGGAGAGATGCTGCCATATACACAGTGAAAAGTGGAAGGAATATAGGCCAGTAGATTGACCTTGGTCCTTGGGAGACTGTTTGGTTTTGTAGAAATAACTCAAGTCTTCTGATTTTCAGTGCTTTGGTCCCAGTTCCAGCAGAATATTTATACATGACTTCGGGCAGGCCATTTTAGCTTCCTAAATCCCAGTGTCCTCATCTGCAAAAGGAAGATAAATATTTTCACTTTCCTGCTTTCAGGATTGTTAATGTTGTGAGACTCAAATTAGGTGGCTTATCAGAAAGCTTTCAGTAATCTACAATGAGCTATATTGTTGCCACCAAACCCTCATTTGCCATCTTCACAGTGGGTCTAAAAAAAGAGGAGGACTTGGGTTTGAGGAGGCATGGAATTCTTGTCTAAGGGTTGGTTCTTACTGTCCATTGCTGTCCTAAGAAATGGGTGGCTTGGACATCAAGGGCTGAGACACAGCCTCAGCTTGTCACATCCTATCTGCATCAGCCCTCAGCTGCTAGCACTGAAGACTTTGTGACAAAACAAGCTGGAAAGAATACTTGGTGACAATCAGTCTTTATCTTACACCCCTCCCAGGCATGCTGCCCAATCTTAAACACAAGGGCTTTTGTTTTGTTTTACTTTGCTTTGTTTTGTTTTCCCCCAATATGAAGTATTTTGTACTTAGCTGAGAAAACACCAATTAATCCCCTGCAGGAGGGGCATTCCTGGAACTGAATTCCTGAAAGCCACCAGGGCCAGATCTTTAAGAGTCTGACATAACCCCATTAAGTGGAGGCTCAACAGTCTATTGTTTTGTCACTGTCCTATGCACTACTATAAACATCAGTAAGTTTTTAGCCACTGAGAATTTACCTTCTATGACCCAGAACAAATGGGCAAGTACTACCTGTTCAGCACTCCACTGTGGGTAATAGTCATGAGATCAGATGGCATCAAGATCTGGGTGAGCCTTTTTATCTACATGATTAGAGACAACTAGTTACCTTTTCTGTCTTCGCTTTCATTTCCCCTCCCCCCCACACACATCTAAATGGTCACATTGCTTTTGAGTGTATGTTTTAAATACCTTTTCAATCTACCTCCCTCTCTACAGACTTTTTTTTGCTTCACATTGACCATTGCAATAATCTTCATGTAATTGATCTCTTTGCAGCCAGCCTTCCTCCCTCCAACTCATCCTCTCTCCACTCTGCTATCAGAGTCACCTCCAAACACACACATCATAACTTTGTCATTCCTTTGCTAATGTTCTGGTGAGTCCCAAAAGCCACAGGATTATGTCCAGATTCCTTAGCACGGCCTGCAAGGCCTCAGTAGGACTGTGATTCTCAAGTATGGTCCTGAGATAATCTGCCTCCTAGTAAACCAGGAGGTTTGTTAAAAGTATTAATAACTACTCCAGGGCCCCACCTTAAAAGTGCTGAATTAGGATTTAGGAGGAGGCAATACTCTCAGATGAATTTTATGTGTACTAAAGAAAGCATCACTGCACTAGGTCATGAACAAAAAATCCCCAGGGACAAGAAAGCAACTATGTCTATTCTTTCTGTATCTATTCTTTCTGTGCCTATTCCCATGTTTTCCTCCTATTTGCTCAGTAAATATTTGTTTGATAAAAGAAAATACAAAATGAGCAGTCTAACTAAGCATTTACCATGTGAGATGATTGTTAAATGAAAACAGGCATGAGGAAACCTTATGGTGTACTGGGCATATTCTATATTGATCTGAGTTATGACTTCACATATGTATATGAATATAAAATTTCATGTAAGATTAATGTACTTTGTGCACTTAACTATGTATGTTATATGATCCACCCTTCTCCAGCTACCAAGGCTTAATTCTTCAGTCATTTTTAAAAAATAATCTCTCTTTCTAATCCTCATGAAAACTAAGTCTACTCTTTTTTCTCTGCGATGTCTCAAATGCCTTTCTTCTTTTGCCCATCTCAATGACACTGCTAGATTCAGGCTTTTAATACCTAGAATTCAATTCTAATTATTCCATGTCAACCCAATTTAAGGCCCAAGTGGCTTTTATTGCATAGGAAATGCTCCTTATATTTGACCTTTATTGCCTTATCTCAACCTACTGTTTTATTATGGCAAAAACAACCATAACCTAAAATTTATCTTCCCAACAATTTCCAAGTGTCCAGGACAATATTGTCAACCACATGCTCATTGCTGTACAACAGATCCCCAGAACCGCCCCATCTTGCACGACTGAAACTCTGTATTCAATGACCAGCAACTTCCCTCCTTCCCCTTCCCTTAGCCCCTGGAAACTACTATTCTACATTCTGTTTTCATGGGTTTAACTACTTTAGAGACCTCATATAAGTGGAATTATACAGTATTTGTTATTAGGTAACTGGCTTATTTCACTTAGCATAATGTCCTCAAGGTTGATTGATGTTGTAGCATGTTGACAGATCTCCTTGTTTTTAAAGGCTGAATAATATTGCACCGCATGTACATGTAACATTTTCTTTGTCCATTCATTCACAGATGGACAATTGAGTTGCTTCAATTTCTTCGCTTTTGTGGATAGTACTGTTATGAACATGAGTGTACAAATCTCTCTTAAAGACTATGCTTTCAATTCTTTTGAATATACATTCAGAAGTTGGATTGCTGGATCATATGCTAGTTCTGTTTTTAACTTTTTAAGGAATTCCATGCTGTTTTTCCATAGCAGCTGTACCATTTTACATTCCCACCAACAGTGCACAAGGATTACAATTTCTTTACATTCTCACCAACATTTATTATTCTCTGTGTTTTTCACAGTGGCTATCTTAACAGGTGTGAGGCAAAACTCTTTGTGCTTTTGATTTGCATTTACCTGATGTTAGTGATGCTGAGCATCTTTTATGTGTTTGTCTGTCATTTATATGTATTCTTTGAAGAAATATCTATTCAAATCCTTTGCACATTTTTAATTGGATTGTTGTTGTTGAGTTGTGGGAGTTCTTTACATAGTCTAGCTATTAACTTATGAGATATATAAATTGCAAATATTTTCGCCCATTTGGTAAGATGTCTTTTCATGCCTTCGAGTGTGTTTCCTTTGCTTTGCAAAAGTTTGTATCTTTGGTGTAGTCCCAAATTATTGAAATAACCATTTGGTTATTTTTGCTTTTGGTGCCTGTGCTTTTGGTGTAATATTCATGAAATCATTACCAAGACCAATGTCATAAAGCTTTCCCCTATGTCTCCTTCTTTTTAGGGTTTCAGGTCTTACATTTAGTTCTTTACTTCATTTTGAGTTAATTCTTGTATTGGTATTAAATAAGGGTCTAAATTCTTTCTTGGAAATCCAGTTCCTCAAGAACATTTGTTGAAGAGACTTCCTTTCTAATTACATAGTCTTGGTATGCTTCTTGAAGATCATTTAATATACAAGAGGATTTATTTCTGGGCTCTCTATTCTGTTCCATTGGTTTATATGTCTATCTTTATGCCAGTATCAAATTGTTTTGGTTACTGTAACTTTATAAAATGTTTTGAAATTAGCAAATATGAGTCATCTAGCTTTGTTCTTCTTTCCCAGTATTGTTTTGAATATTCAAGTCTTTTGAGATTTCATATGAATTTTAGGATTGTTTTTCTATCACTCAGCCTACTTTTACTGCATGTGCCTCCCTCTTGGCCTCAACACCCAATGTACCTATACTTAAATAAATCTTCCTGCATATTATCACTTACCTCTGTGTCTTTACTTTTACACTTCTCACTGCCCAGAATGCACTCATCTCATTTTTACCTTCTCAAATTCTGTATACCTCAGCTCCAGAATATCACACTCTTGAATATTCTAGGTGAGCAAATGCATACTGATTCAGAATAAATATGAAGTCTGCAAGCCTCTAAGTCAACAGAAGAAGTATCAAGGTGGTGAGGAAGAGTGCCTTGTAACTGTCCTTTAGGAGCCATGTGCAGGATTCAGGATGATTAGTATCCTCATACTCAACTTTTGCAAAGAGCAGGAAACATACAACAAGAAAAGACAACTTACCAAATAGGTGAAAATATTTGCAATTCATGTATCACATAAGTTAATAGCTAGACTATATAAAGAACTCCCACAACTCAACAACAAAAAATAAACAATCCAATTAAAAATGTGCAAAGGATTTGAACACATTATATATACATTAGATACATTTGAATACTGTTAGTATACATTAGATACTGAAACCAAGCTAGCTCTCAATATCTTGTAACATTACTTCTGGCTGAATAGAAGACTAGCCTTTGCACCTAGTCTGGATGGCTACACTTTCCATTCTATATTACCATCAGGTATAAACTCAAAATCACCAGAGGATTTGAGAGAAGAACAAAAAGGAGCCTCTTCTTATATTTTGCAATTCAGTTCATTGGTATATACTAGCAAAGAGAGGAGACATTTTTAAATTAATGCGCATTTTATTTTATTTTTATTTATTTATTTATTTTTGAGACAGAGTCTCACTCTGTTGCCGGGGCTAGATTGCTGTGGCGTAAGCCTAGCTCACAGCAATCTCAAACTCCTGGGCTCAAGCGATTCTCCTGCCTCAGCCTCCCAAGTACCTGGGACTACAGGCATGCACCACCATGCCCAGCTAATATTTTCTATATATATTTTTAGTTGACCAATTAATTTGTTTCTATTTTTAGTAGAGACAGGGTCTCGCTCTTGCTCAGGCTGGTTTCAAACTCCTGACCTTGAGCAATCCGCCTGCCTCGGCCTCCCAGAGTGCTAGGATTACAGGCGTGAGCCACCGCGCCTGTCCTGCATTTTAAATTATAACTTTAATGCTTTATATTTGTAAATTAATTCAAAAAATGCTTCCATATGCATCTCCTTTAATCCTAACAACAACTCTATGGAGGTAATGTTATTATTATACCCATTTTTAACAAATGAATAACATACCATTCAGAGAAATTAATCTGTCTAAGATTTTATGAAAAGTGACACACTAGATATTCAAATCCAGAATTTCTTATAATTTTTGCACTTTGAAGTAAAATTAAATGTTTTTAATTTTATAATCCTACTTAAATTTTTCAAATTGAAGCTAGAAGTAGAAGGTACACATATAACATATGCTTGTACATATGTCTTATACATGTTTATTTGTAAGTGTAATGTGTATGAATTTTCTGAAAGCTAAACCTGTGCTGAGATTTTCATTTTGAGCAATCTGAATAGAGAATAGAGCATAAGGTTTATACTACTCATTATATGTGCTTTTAAGAGTTAAAACTGCTGGAAATTTCAACTTCATACAGATCTCTTAAATTAAAGTGCATGTAGACAGTGGGAATCCATTAATGACCCCAGAATTTCTCGAGGCTTTACATATTAAAGAAAAAAAACAGTGGGGATGTCTTGATGTTATTTTCAAATCAGACTGTTCTTATTTCAGTAATACTGAATTTTCCATAAATGAGCTACAAGACCCAGATTTTATGTTCCAAGGAAAGCATAATAATAATAATAACAACAGTAGTAACAACAGCTAATATTTACTTTGTATTATATGCCATTATACTTTCTCACTTAATCCTCATAACTACCATATTGCCATTATATAGGTAATACAAGTGAAACAGAGAGAAGGGAAGTAATTTTCTCATCATCACAAGTAAGAAGGTTGCAGGGATGGGATTTGTTTCAGAAAATTTGTCTAATTTTCTCCTCTAGGTAAATCAGACTTCAGGGTAATGATTGCAGGGATCAAGAATGAGGGACTGGGAAAATAAAACTGGGAAGGAGAAAAAGCCGATTTAAGAGACTGTTATCCAGATGGTCACTGCCATGGTAGGGCTTGATCCCATCAAGATCTTCTAAGAGAAGAAACACAGCGAAGCAATTCTCAAAATTGCTCACCGAAGAATTGACAGAGGCAATCATTTACCCATTGGTCCCTATCTCTCTTCCTTTAGTATTAATATTATGCAGGGGGCTTTAATCCTGCTATACACACACACAACCACACACACACATACACACACACACACATCCCTTCTGGACTGCATATATTTCGTGCTAGTGAGTTCCAACTGGTTACCATGCTTTAGCATTAGAGAAGCCTTAGGGCAGAGAGGGAAATATGAGGAGCACGTCAAAGCACACATAGAATTTTTTTTTTTTATCAAGCTAGATTTGCAATTAAAGATGAGGTTAAAAGGATATGAGACCAGACATAAGACATATTTAACATACTTCATACTTTTTATTGCTAAAACTGTTTCTTACATTAAGACCTAAACCATTACTTCTTCAAGGTAGGGGATAACTGCAATTTACAAAAGATTTTGTATTCAATGGGTAGTGGAACATGCTATCTACAACTGGTCCATAATCAGTATTCATCTTTTCTTCTTCTACCATCCTTTCTATATTTCCCTGTTTTCAGCCATCACTTTAGCTATTCTAAGCTGCTTGCCTGGTAGGGAAGCCCATAACTTTACCCCTGAGCTGTCTGAGACTTACTGGGCTGAGTTTGCTGCATTGCACATTCACCATTATCACCAGACCTAAAAGCACCAAGAAGTGTACCAGTGAAATTCTCCAGTTCCAGACATACTCCTATATCCTTCTATGATAGAGGAGCAATGCTCGCTCCCCACAATAATCAGGGAAATTTCTCACAATTATAATAACTTCTTTCTTGGCTTCTGGTCCCTGATACTAGCTGGTACTTAAAATATTAGTTCAACGGAATTTAATCCAGCATATCTTAGTGTTTCAGGAATGAGAACGTAAATTCCTCTAGAGGATCATCAGAAACGATGGAAGTAAGTGCTGATCTTTCACCCTTTGGTAAACAGAACCAAGTACTCTAGATAGTGGGGGATAAATGGCCATATAATGGCTACTGGTTTAGTTTATATACTGCCTCTGAAGGGACACAGTTCCCCAAATTTGCAAGGAGTTGAATCTGAGATAGTGCCTTAGCTGAACCTTTAATAAGCCATTCCATTATTCTATTAATTCTACTATTTTCATGTGATATGGTATGTGGGTAAGACTAGTAGATAACCATTGACATACCTCTTTATTAATCACTTTCCTCTATTAACCCCCTAATTGACATTTTAGTCCCCTTGTATTAATATTAGCTTTTGACCCTGTTTCCAGCTGCCCTCAAAATGGTTGGTGTGTAACAACTTTCCCCAATACACAGTTACTCAAGTAAGTTCCCATAGATACTTTTGGAAGAAGGATTAGGTGAATATTTAACACACGCACGCATGCACACACACACACATATACATACATATATATATATGTATATATATATATATATATATTAGTGGCATTCCAGGTTCCTTCCTCAAGGAAACCAAATCTCCCTTTCAGTCAATGGGCTCTGGCTTGGATCTAGAAACTTGGTGAGTCTTTTGCTAAGGATTGACCTGTACATGCACAGATACAATGTGAGTGTATTGTTTGAAAATATTCAATATGCCACAGAGAACAGGAAAATTAATGGGATGATAAAACCTATAAGTAGTGTTCAGCATAGATAGTGCATAAGCTGGGAGCTTATGAGACATAGGTAAAAAGTTTAGAATGTGTTAAATATAGATAATGAGTAAACAAGTAGTGAGGCATAGGCAAAATTTATGACATATGTTAAATATAAATTATAAATAAGTTAGTAATCTGTAAGTCATGCCAAAGATAGGATAAGTAGTTAAGATAATGGAAGCAATGTGAGTGTTATACAGAGATAAAAAGGAATAGAAAGAACAAGTCATGATTATGTCTTTAAGAGCCTTGTATGAGCTCTATGGAAGAAACGAAAAAAATAAATTAATAATGGTTGTTGAACAGGAAGATAACAAGTCCTGCTATGGCCAGGTGCATTTGCACCTGCGTCTTTCCAACAGACCAAGCATGAGTCATTGGCCCAAGATACTATCTGTCTATAAACTGCCTGTCTCTAACCTCAACTTTGGCCCTCAACCATACCATCAGCAGGAAGGTTGATGGTATGAGGGAGAGAGAGAAAGGGAGGGAGGGAGGAGGGAGAGAAAGAAAGAGAATAAATGAATGTTACATAACCCAGCACTCAAGTAGTATGGTCCTTCTCTCCCCTTGTAACCTATCTTAAGAATGTTAACTTATTTATTTTCTCTTGTCTCTTGCTGTGTGATTCCAAATAATTTCATAAACCATTTAAAATTATTCCGTTATTCTATAAGCCCTTTTTCCTATGGCCTTTAGTTGGGATAGCATTCGAGTCATGTGTTTAGAAGTTGCCATTGCATGAAGGTAATTTTCCACATTGCAGCAGGACAAAACTACTGGTAGATTACAAGAGAATAGCACCTATAGGGTTTAGAGAAGAGAGATAGCATAGATAAAGATCAGTGTGCTGGGGGATGCTGGAATTTTAGCTCAGCCAAAGTGGAGAGATCTTAATAGCACCTCCTTTACAACTTTGGCATCCAGGTGAGACATCAGAAAGGATGCTTTAGGAATAAAAATTAAACTTCAGAGTAAGAACTTCCTTAGACTCATCTTACCAATGGCGAATTACTCTTACAATTTAAGATAAGAAGATAAACAACACAACTTTAAGTATGGGTCAAAGATTTGATCAGACATTCACAAATTAAGATATACAAATGACCAATGAACACACGAAAGATGCTTAACTTTCCAGGGCATTATTAGAGAAACACAAATTAAAAACACACTAAGACCCCACTTCAGACCCATTAGAATGATTAAAGTTGAAAATACTAACCATACCAAATGTTGTCGAGGATGTGGAGCAACTGAAACTTTCATACATTGTTGGTGGAAATATATAACAATATACTCAACTTGGATAACTGAGAGTTTCTTAAAAGATAACCATACACCCAGTCCTACACATCCCAGCAATTCCACTTATAAGTATTTTACCAAAGAGAAGTGAAGTTATACATCCAACAAACATTTGTGTGCAGGTGTCTTTTTGATTAAATGATTTCTTTTGGGTTTATTGCAGCACAATTCACAATTGCAAAGATGTGGGATCAACTGAAGCGCCCATCAGTTCATGAGTAGATTAACAAAATGTGGTATATGTATGCTATGGCATACTACATAGCCATGAACAAGGATGGATTAGGCCTTTTTCAACAATTTGGATGGAATTGGAGACCATTACCCAAAGTGAAGTATCTAAAGAATGGAAAAACAAATACCACATGTACTTGCTATTAAATTGAAACTAACCGATGAGCACACATGTGCACAGAGGGAAGTAAACTCAGCAGAAATCAAGCAGAGGGGCAAGGGGAGGAGACAGTAGGAGAAAACCTACCTAACCGGTATAATGAACACCATCTAGGTGATAGGCAAACTTATAATCCTGACTCAAGCATAACAAAAGTGATCCGTGTAACCAAAAACATTTGTACCCCCATAATATTTTGAAATTAAAAAAAATTATACATGCACATAAAAACTTAACAGGAATGTTTTTAGCAGCTTGTTCATATTAGCTCAGAACTGAAAACAACCCAAATGCTCATCATCAGATAAATGTCTAAACAAACTCTGGTATATTCAAACAATGAGATGATACTCTGTGATACAAAGGCACAAACAACTGTTACATGCAATAACATGTTTACAACTAAAAAACATTTTTTTTTTTGATGAGTAGCTGAATTCAGTTTGCTAGGATTTTATTGAGAATTTTTGCATTTATATTCATAAGGGATATTGGTTTGTAGCTTTCTTTTTTTGTTGAGTCCTTTCCTAGTTTTGGTATCAAGGTGAAGTTGGCTTCATAAAACGTGTTGAGAAAAATTCCTTCCTTCTTGATGTTATGGAATAATTTCTGCAGGATAGGTATCAATTCTTCTTTGCAGGTTTGGTAAAATTTGGGTGTGAAACCATCTGGTTTGGGACTTGGTTTTGTTGTTGGAAGATCTTTTTATTGCTGCTTCAATGGTATTACTTGATAGTGGTCTGTTAAGGAATTCTGTTTCTTCCTGATTGAGCCTGCAGAGACTGTTTCTAAGAATGTTTCCATTTCCTTCACATTTTGTAGTTTACATATATATAGATTTTTATGATATTCAGAGATGATATTTTACATTTCCGTGGTATCAGTTGTAATTTCTCCTTTTTCATTCCTGACTGAGCGTATTATGTTGAGCCAAAAAAAAAAAAAAAAAAAAGGAAATGGGATACATGAGTGTACATACTGTGTGATTTCATTTATGTGAAGTTCTAGAACAGGGAAAACTTAACTACACATATTAGATCAGCAATTGCTTGAGGTGGAGAATGAGGACAATTTGCTGTAATGGAAATTTTTGTGGTGATAGAAATATTTCTTTTTCATTTTATTTTCTTTTTTGTTAATATTATTTTGTTTATAATTGAAACATAATTATACATGTTTATGGGATAGAGCATGATGTTTCTATTCGTGTATACATTGTGTAATGATCAAATCAGGGTATGTAGCATATCCACCACCTCAAACCTTTATCATTTCTTTATGGTGATAATGGTCATGATCCTCTTTGCTAACTGTCTTGAAATATATAATGCATTGTTCTCAGCTATAGTCACCCTACTATGCAATAGAGATCCAGAATTTATTCTTCCTAATTGTAACATTGTCAATGTTGAGCAGTCTTTTCCCATTGCCTCCCCCCTATCTTCTCCCCAGCCTCTGGCAACCACTGTTCTATTCTCTACTTCTATGAGATCAACTGTTTCAGATTTTACATGAGTAAGATTATGCATTATTTGCCTTTCAGTGCCTGGCTTACTTTACTATTTTTTTATTTCATTTATTTCACCGTGTGTGTGTGTGTATGTATATCACATTTTCTTTATCCATTCATTCATTAATAAGTACTTGGGTTGATTCTGTCTCTTGGCTATTGTAAATAGTGCTGCAATAAACATGGGAGTGCAGATATCTGTTTGACATACTGCTAGCATTTCTTTTGGATATATACCCAGTAGTGAAATTGATGTGTAATATGGGAGTTCTATTTTTGATTTTTTGAGGAACCACTATACTATTTTCCATAATGTCCATACTAATTTGCATTCTCACCAACAGGGTGCTAGCATTCCCCTTTCTCCATATCCTCCTCCGTATTTGTTATTTGTTTGTCTTTTTGATAATAACTATTCTAATTGGGATGAAATTATATGTCATTCTGGTTGTGGTATGTGTTTTCCTGATGACTGGTGATGTTGAGCATTTTGTCATATACTTGCCGGCCATTTGCATGTATTCTTTTGAGAAATGTCTATTCAGGTCTTTTGCCAATTTTTAAATTGGATTTTCTATTTATTTATTTTTTATTTATTTATTTTTATTTTATTTTATTTTTTTTTGAGACAGAGTCTCACTCTGCTGCCCGGGCTAGAGTGAGTGCCGTGGCGTCAGCCTAGCTCACAGCAACCTCAGACTCCTGGGCTCAAGCAATCCGTCTGCCTCAGCCTCCCGAGTA
Organism: Lepilemur ruficaudatus; assembly: GCA_963574885.1. Classification (NCBI taxonomy): domain Eukaryota; kingdom Metazoa; phylum Chordata; class Mammalia; order Primates; family Lepilemuridae; genus Lepilemur; species Lepilemur ruficaudatus. The sequence goes on along the minus strand of CAUYRT010099749.1, from coordinate 480 downwards.
GCTGAGACTACAGGCATGCGCCACCATGCCCGGCTAATTTTTTCTATATATTTTTTAGCTGGCCAATTAATTTCTTTCTATTTATAGTAGAGACGAGGTGTCGCTCTTGCTCAGGCTGGTTTTGAACTCCTGACCTTGAGCGATCCACCCGCCTCAGCCTCCAAGAGTGCTAGGATTACAGGCGTGAGCCACCGCGCCCGGCTCCATGTCTGCTCTTTATAGAAAAAGTTTGCTGATCCTTGCTTTACAGGAAACAGAACGCCTAACTCAAATTCAGGATAGTGGCTACTTCCAAGGAGACAGAGGTGGGTGTGATCAGAGAGGGGCTTCCAGTAATTCTGATAATTCCTGAGATAAGGAATTACTTCTTACTGTAGGTGGTAGGCACATAGATTTCCAGTATTATTTTCCCTTAAGTGTACATACATGTTTCACATACTTTTTTGTTTGTATGATGTATTCTACAATTGAAAACATTTT
>CAUYRT010099747.1:0-23056 GCA_963574885.1 Lepilemur ruficaudatus | reverse complement strand
AGTAAATTACACAATAGTTTTATTAAAATAACCACCTTCTCTCTCTCTCTCTCTCTCTCTCTCTCTCTCTCTCTCTCACACACACACACACACACACACACACACACACACACCCCTTATAAAAACAATGCCTTTTGTTCCAAGAGTTTTTCCTTTTTTTTATTTTCATAGAGAGGATAAGTAAAATGTGCATAGTAATTTAAAACAGAAAATATTTATTGTGATAAGGTTTTTGAAATGTATACACTGCTTGATGTGAGTTGGAATATTTAACTCCAGCAAAATGTTAATATTCATTTTGAGCAACAATAGTGCATTGTTTTCTTGTCTATGATATAAAGTTAAAATGACAGTATCAATGTAAACACAAATGTATCACAAAATTCTTTCTAATTAGACAAGTATCTACAGCAGTAACAGGATTTCAAATTGGTAATCTCCAAGCAAAATAGATCACCTGTTAAAATGATATGTAAAACTTATGATAAAAATATCTGGAAACATATCCCATTTTACTGTGTAGTTGCAATTTTGTTAAAAAGAATGCATTGCAATGAGTGTTTATTGTCAGAAAGTTCACTGCCTAAAGTAAGGAGAGTGAGCAGGGTGATCAATGTTGCTGAAGCAGACTGTCAAAAAACAAAGGAATCCAAGGAAAGAGAAATGTTTATTAAAAAAGCCTACCTTTTTTCTTTTTTAATTTTTTTCCCCACATATCATTAAGGAATAAAAACCTACCTAATATTTACAATAAACACTGTTTGGGTAATGGGCACACCTATAGCTGGGACTCAAGCAATACCAAAGCAATCCATGTAACCTAAAACATTTTTACCTCCTTAATATTTTAAAATTAAATAAATAAAATAAACATATATTATAATTTTTAGCTTACTTATAATAACCGTATTTCAATATAACTTGTTTCTTTGTAATTCTATGTATCTTGTATGAATGCATTAAACATTTTAAAATATTATCCTGAGAAGCATTCTGGAGGCTTCATTACACTGCCAAAGAGGTCCTTCACACAAACAAGGTTAAGAACATTTGCTCCCAAGCAATTCCACTCCTCAGTATCTACCAACAGGAAGTAAAAATGTACATCTGCACACGACTTGTATGTGAATGTTCATGGCGGTATTATTCATAATAGGCAAAAAGTGAATGGTCTCTCTGTACATTAGAATACTATTTTAGCAATAAGAAGGAACTACTGATAACATCCTACAACCTGGAAGAACTTTAAAAATATGATACTAAGTGAAAGGAACCAGACACAAAAGACCACAAATTTCACCTTTCCATTTGTATTATATAAAATGTCCAGAAAAGGCAAATCTATAGATACTTCAGTGTGTAAATTATAGTTTTCTTGGGAATGGGAATGAGAAAGATGGGATCAACTGCAACTGGGCATGAGGGGTCTTTCTTGAGGTAATTGAAATATTCTAAAATTGAATTGCAGCAACGTTGTACAACTTTGTAAATTTACTAAACATTATTGAATTGCATACTTAAAATTTCTGAAATTTATGTTATTTAAATTAAACCTCAATGGAGCTATTAAAAAAACAAGAACATTTGAAAAACAAAAAAAGCCATCTGAGACATCAAAACCTTTAAATCTAGTCCACCATTAAATGTGAAGTGATTGATGTTTATATCCAAGCCCACTTATTCCTGAATACACATAGTTTAAGTTAAATATCTTCATGCTGTGATTCTTGAGTCAATGGACGTGACTTCTGCCGACCTTGGAGAGTTAGCTTTCTGTAAGAGGGATGTTGTCCATTAATGCACAACCATGTAAAGCACCTGCCCAGAGGTGAACCTAAGCCTTAGGCAGTGGTCTGGCACCTCCCAACCTTTTCTGCTCATTTTGTAGCGGCCACTGCTCTATAATGTTTCTCAGAGGTCTACAGAATTTGGACTTTGATCTTTGAGGAAAGAAAGAGTTAGATGCCAACTGGATATTGATGAAGATGTCTATCAGTGAGTACCACAGTCTGTGGGAATATTGTATAGATTCATCTGTCCTGTGGTTTTTTAAGAAAAGGGAAGAACTTGATATATAGGCAGTCAAAGACCTTAACTCATCTTTAAAACAGGAATACTTATTGTGATTTTAAATTCTAGAAATATTAGCTCTACCACATAGTTCTTACCATGTTTTACCAAAACCTGGGAGCTCTCTCTGTCAAAGTAATTTGACTTTCACAACTATGATAGAGGCTTTTTATTTGTTTTTAAAAACATGACTCCTTTCTTCCTGGAATGAACTTCATTTCACTGAATTTATTTCATTTCGCTAGACTGGTGACCAAAATTTGATAATCTTAACTTTTCCAAAACCTTACAATTATGTAGCTTCCTGTGATTATTATGTAGTCTCTACCTGGTTATTTATTTTTAGATCTTTGTGTGTAATGAGAAAATAGCAGATGAATTGGTGTAGTCACACTCACAAAAATATTTTATTATGTCATTACTAAAATATATAAATGGTTCATGAACATTAAAACACATATAATATAGTGTTCTTAATAAATACAATGGATGAAACCAGAAATTTCTGTGGCTTAATATAATTGAATTTTATTTCTTTCTCAATTGGTGGGACAGAGGGAACTCTGCCCAAACACTATCAGAGACCCAGAATAATCAAGGCTCACTCTGTAATCAACACATAACTTCCAAAGTTGATTCAGGTGTCAACATCCAGGCAGCAGTTGATAGATTTGCTCATAGAAGGGTTTTATGTTCCAGACCTGCAAGTGACATGCAGTTGTCCCTCAGTATCTCTGGGGAATTGGTTCCAGGACTACCTACAGATAACAAAATCCATGGGTGTTCAAGTCCCTTACATAAAATGGTTTAGTATTTGCATATGACCTAAGGATATCCTCTCATATACTTTCAATCATCTCTAGATTACTTATGATTCCTAATATAATATAAACACTATCTAAATATTAATAGTTGTTATATTGTATTGTTTAGGGAATAATGACAAGAAAGAAAAGGTCTGTACATGTTAAGTGCAGACACAACCATCCATTCTTTTTCCCCAAATATTTTCGATCCATAGTTGGTTTAATCCATGGATAAGGAACCCATAGATATGGAGGTCCAACTGTATATAACATTTCTGCCTAAGTTCTCCTGACTAGAATTCAATCCCATTGCCACACTTAATCACAGGGAAGCCTGGAGAAAGATGATGGGTTTAATATGCAGCTGGTCAGTGTCTGTCATACCAATATGTTGGGAAGTAAAACAATGTACTTGGATTTTATATACCCTTTGAATCTGTGGTAAGTTGCTTATACAGAATTCATACATATTTTGCCATATTAACCATTGTTTAGTTTGTGTCATTCTTCTATTATAGTCTGTGTAGAAATTTACCTTCTAATTCATCTTTAAATAGTTTCTTTGTCCTTAAATGTAATAATCAACAAAGCAAAATTAAATAGAAGTTTCAAATTTAACTATTTTTTATTCATATAGACGTCTTATAAGTTTTTGAAAAGATCCTATTGGTTTCAATTAATAATATGATAGTTTTATTGCTTAAATTATCCAAGACCAAGAACAAATTTCTGCCTTAGTTTTGTGCCTTTTTGTTGTAGAATTACAATCATACCCATATAAAATCTGACATACTACTATTTTGGTAAATTCTTTATAGTTTAAATAAGACAGAACTATCCACTAACTGTTCTCACATTTAATTTGTAACCCTCTTCTTCAGTTGAAATCAAATGTGATCAGAACTCCTCTTTGCCCCAATCTGCTGATCACATATCAGGGAAGCAGCAGAAATAGACTTTGTTACAATCCACAGTGGAGATTGCAGTTTTGCCATTGATTTAATGCTTCAGAAAACAAGACTGTGGGCATAGAAGAAGATTCCATTTTTGTTACGCAAAGCTGTACTAGATGCATGTGTTGTGAGTGATGGAAATTGAGCTAAGACTATGGAATATCAGCCTGCTTTCTAGGATTTAATTGAAAAGATTATTTGACCACCATGCAAAAGAAAAGCAGGAAAAGCAGGAGGTAATCTAAAAACCCTTTCTTCTGGTTATCATCAGTCTCGTTCAAGGATGCGTAAAGAAGAAAACAAAAAATAATAGCAAGAGTCAATTTAATTGCATATTTAATATGTCGCAGACACTGTTCTAAATTAGTTTTATTTACTCAACTCATTTATTTCTCATAATATACATAAAGTAGATGGTGTAGTTACTTCCATTTGGCAAGGGAATTGAGGCAGAAAGTTTGTTAACTTGCATTAGCTTGCACCAAGTTTAGATAGTTAGCAATAACAAAATGATACTATTAAAAAGATACTAAAAAAATCTAGGAAAGGGAATATCTACTTGAAGACTCAGGAGAACAGCCTGTCACTGAAAATATTTTATCAAGTGAACCAGAAAAACAGTATTGGACACAACCCAAAATACCCATTAAAAGCTTGCTATGGAACAGGAATAGAAAACGTGTTATTATTATAAAAACTGAATCTGTCATGTGGAAGAAAATCTTGGTAAGCCATCTCCAGAAAAGCATGAAGAGATAAAATGATGTGAAAACAAAGGATAAAGGGTATAGAAGAACTGTTCAATAAACCCAGCTTAAAAATTAAAGATTCTCCCGAGGGATGGAGGAGCAGAAAAATTAAAGCAAAAGATATAAGCATTGCAGCTGATGACTTAACTTTTTTCCCCATCAGATCGACCCTGTTGATCTACACTATTAGCCAGTTTTGTGTGATGCATTGGAAAAAAAAGAAAAAGAAATAAGCAAACACATAATATTAATAACAAAAATGTCCTGTTCTAAAATGAGACAATAGTATGAAATTCAGAAGTTATTTCATTCATTGCAAAAATTACTAAAATCACATTTGTTAATATATCCTGTAAGTAAAGAAAAAGAGCCTATATATCACTAGGCAGAAAAAAATGAAGCTAACCATTGTTATTTTCACCTGTGCTATGCAAATTCCTAAGAGACAATGGAAGAAACTATACATAATATTTTATATATTCTATTAATAATTACACACATGTTGTTTGTGATATTAAATATTATTATTTAAAATGTTTCTTTTAAATGATAGGTGTTTTAGAAATCATGTGACCTGCATGACATTTTCTATGATTTATTAATAACATGATATAAAGATATAAACATTTTGGATTAAACATTCAGCATTATTAAAAAGTATGATGTTAACATAGAGGTCTGATATTATGTGTTTTCATATGCTCATTCTTTAACTTAAATTTTATTGATCAATCCTTTAATTTTATTGATCATACTATTACCAGTAGTATGATAAAAACCTAGGGAAAGACTGAGGATTTTGTAAAATTCCAGTAAAAATATTAATGATCCATACTGTCTCAAGAAAAGCAGAATTTTATAATCTAGAATAGGCATATAATACAGTCATTTCTAATAGTGATTATAAGAAGTATTTAGGTTATTAAGTAAGGAATATCTGATTTCCTTAAGTACTAAGTTTGACAATTGGTATCTCTGACATTTCACTTTGGCACTTCTAGTTTTATTTTTATTGTAAAGGTACATCCTCAGTCTTTCAAATGCACGTTTTGGCTTGTGAATATCTTTCAAATTTTTTTAGAGCAACATTTCTGTGAAGCCATGGATAAGTCAAAAATCCATGTTATTTTGGATTAGGAGTTCCATCCTGGAACCAATGTAGTGCAGACAGCTGGAAATATCAACAACGTGTTTGGGAAGGATGTGGCTAATGCACACACAGTACATCAATGGATTGAGAAGTTCTATTCTTGCACTTTTAATCTTGAAAATGAGCCACCTGAGTGAACTGGGACCAAGGTGGATAATGATGAGCTGAAAGCTGTAGTGGAATCGGTTCCATCACAACCTACGCGCGAATTAGCAGCAAGGCTTGATGTTACTATTCCAACAATAGTGGACCATTTGAAACAGATTGGCAAGGTAAAGAAGCTGGATAGATGGGTTCTGCATGAATTAAATGAGCATCAGAAGAGAAATTGTCTTGAAGCTTGTCTTTCTTTGCTGTCACAACATAAAAGAGAACCATTTCTATACCATATTGTTATGTGTGATGAAAAATGGATTCTTTTTGACAATCACAAGCATTTGGCACAATGGTTGGATAAAGATGAAGTGCCAAATCACAGCCCCAAACTGAATATTTATCAAAAAAAGCTAATGGTGTCTGTTTGATGGTCTGGAGCTGGTATTATCCACTACAGCTTCATGAAACCTGGTCAATCGATTACAGTGGATGTCTACTGCAACCAGTTGCATGAAATAATGAAATGCTTGTGATTAAGCAGCTGAGATGGTCAATAGAGACAGGCCAATCCCCTTGCAAGACAACGCTGGACCACATGTCACACAAACAATGCTGGTCAAACTACAGCAGCTGGACTTAGAAACTCTCTGTCATCTGCTGTATTCACCAGACCTTGGACCAATTGACTACCACTTCTTCCAGGCTTTCTTGCAAGGAAAAATATTCAATTCTCAACAAGCTGTAGAAAATACCTTTTGCAATTACATCACCATTCACTCTCCAGTCTTCTTTGCTGCTGGCATAAACAAGCTACCATCAAGATGGCAAAACTGTGCCGATAGTTTAAGTGTATACCTTGATTAATTGTACTGCTTCTTGTTTAAGATGTAACAAACTAAACTTTTAATTAGAAATTGGACATTTTATATTTAATGACCTAATAACACATAGAGATTTTAAAACAACATTCTTGAAATTCCTAGTTCTGGAGGGCTACATGTTCCAAAAATCCTTCTTATTGCCAAAATAATATATTATACATTAAGCATAATTGTTATTGAATACTTTGGCATCAAATTTAGTAAAGGATATCTCCAAAAAGTCAGCAAAATAGTTAGCTGAAACTGAAGTTTTGAGCGGTGAACACATATTAAAAGCAGAGACCAAGATGAGGAAGTTGAATCTGAACCTCTTGGATTAAAATACTGGTGCTTACATATGGACAAAATGCTCCTAAATTTGTAGCACCTCTCCCTACCCACAGCTCCGTACATCCCTCTTGAGTAAACATACTGGATTTAGGTTCCCAGCTTTTTTTACAGGTGGATATCATGCAAATAGAAGTCTATAATCAAAGGTGACTAACCCCAGAATTAAATGGAGCATCATGACTGAGAGTGAGTACAATGGATTAATCTTTAAGGATTTCAGATATTGTAATTATGAATTAAAAATATATGTAATTTTAAGATAGAATATCTTTCAAAAGTTCAAGATAGAATATCTTTAAAAAAGAAAGATGGAATCACAGAAATGAACTAGCATCAACAGACTATGAAAAAAGACCAAGGAGAGTTGAGAAATAGAACCTTAAAATTTTAATAGTGAGAATAAAAAATAATAATACCTGGATTGAACAGCAGGCTAGGATTAGTTGAAGAAATAATTAGTGAACAAAAAGATAGATGTAAATAAATCCATAAATTATAGTATAGAGAGTAAAAAAGATGAAAAATATGAAAAAAAGATTAGGAGATAAGGAAAATAGGACAATGGATGTAACATACTACAATTGGAGTCCCAGAAGAAGAGAACTGAGAAAATACATAAAGAGTAATATGCAAAGTATATTCCTTGATTGATAATTACCTAGAAATAAAAGTATAAATCCACCAATAGAGGACACTCAGTGTATTCAAAGCAGCATAAACTAAGGACACACACACACACGTTTTGGAGTAACTGTAGAGTACCAAAGACAAAATACCATCATTGATTTCAAAATATATGCAGTCTTGCACCACATAATAACATTTCAATCAACAATTGGACTTCATGTAGGACAATGATCCCATATGATTATAAAACTGTATTTTTACTGTATCTTTTCTATCTTTAGATATGTTTACATATACAAATACTTACCATTGTGTTACAGTTGCCAGTAGTATTTAGTACAGTAATATGCTGCACGGGTTTGTAGCCTAGGACAGTAGGCTATACCATCTAGCCTAGGTGTGTAGTAGGCTATACCATCTAGATTTGTGTATGTGCACTCTATGATGTTCACAGGAAAACAAAATCACCTAACAAGTCATTCCTCAGACCCCTATCCCCATCGTTAAGTGATGCATGACTATACTAGAGAATTACAGAGTATTAAAAGTAGAATACTGTTTGAAAACACTCTACAGACAATTGTGAATTTTATTTAAAGGATATTACTTTATGAAGTAAAACATATAAGCATTTGTAATAAACAATTTTTTAAACTGCAGGATTTGACTTATTCTGTGTAATAATTCTGTTAGCTACATCCTACCTGAGAGGAAGAACACTTGAGTACTTCTCTGTGGCAATTGTAGTTCACATTTATTAAACTCACCATTTATAGGGGTTTTTTTTAATTGTAATAAGTGTCATATTGTGTCCTGGATATATTTAATTTTAAATTTTCCCATGCATGAAATTAAAAATTTGTTTCTAATTTAACACTGAGGTATTCCATTTCAGAGTTGAAAAGTTGTCTCAAGTAGTATATCATGATATAAGACATCTCAGAATAATAATTTAATTCCAATTTCTTTCAACTTATTTTACATATATAAAATGGAAATTCATTCTATGTGAGTATTCCATATTATATTAGTCTATATATATATATACACATTATCTAATCTAAATTCTCTTTTCTATGTTTTTTACCTTAACTTTTTAAACCAGACTTCAGTATTGTTTCTATTTCATAGTATACATTTTCCAAATACACACACACACACACACACACACACCCCTCAAGTTATATATAACATATGTAAGTAAATATATATATATTTATATTGTAATTCAGGTTGTTTTCTTTGGGTAAAATTGGCACTGTGTTAGAACTTTCTTTTCACCTGCCATAAAATATTGATTTTTTAATAGCCACCTGAACATTTTTATTTTATTATTAAATGATATGTATGGGATGGAATATTAACTCCAGAAAACTTAGTATCATTTAGTTCTAGTAGGGTTACTTATTCAGGACAGTGCCAAAGAGAAAAATACTAAGAAAAATATATTTTATGGCATATTAAGTACTTTTTAATGATTATATATCAAACCAATGGCAAATAATCCCTATTTAAAATAAAAGTTTCTTACCTAGTGAAACTTTTCATTTAGAGTCTGTTTTGAGAGTGTGGTTTTATTGGCAAAATTTTACTGACAAAAATTTTAGCCAGATGAGTGGTATTAATGGTTTTTATCTAATGGAAACATGTTGGGGAAATGTACAGTTCTGTTATGCATGTTATTTCTTAATAAGAGGATCCAGATAAATTAAATTACTTTTAAACGTAGCTTAACCTTCCAATTTAAGTCCCTGGCCTTAATAGATAGCCATGCGTCTTAATTTACCAAAATTGAAATCAGTTTATGTAGTTATTTTCACAGCTCTCTTTTGTACCTATTCTTTGATCTTCCCTTAATTGTTTCTTCATGAATTCCTGCCTGGGGGGAAAAAATGACTGCATTTTATGCCTGCCCATTCCATCATAAAGTCCTACTCAGCCCTCAAGACTCTGTCTTTATCTAATCAGCTTAGTATTCTTTCCCCAATTACTTTCTCCTTTATAACTTCCTTTGAAGTCTGTGGCCCACAAGACATGTCACACATTTTCCTGACTAACTTAAGAACATAATGAGTTCTTGTAGAATAATAAATGAAATCAAAGTAGAGGTGAGATATCTTACAGAATAAGCTTCCAAAAGAATAGGTGATAAATTTTGCATTTGTTTAATATGCCTAAAACAATCACTTTATTCAAGTAATAGAAGCACTTCAAGTAATAGATTTCTTAACACATTTGACCAAAGATACCAGGAGAAAAGAAGAGAAACTTTGAGGAAGCTTTGGGAAATAGTTCTCTTTATCTGTGTTTATTAGCAACTCATATGATTTAACTTTAACCTAGTTTGTTCTGATTTATTTTCAAGTCTTAATGCTTTCTTTTCTGAACATGATCTCTTCCTTCCAACACTGAAGAATTGGGGTAATGATAGGATGAAGATCAGTATCACCACGCTCTTCTCTCGTGTTAAAGGTTCTGTCCATCTCTGTCAGGGCCTTAAGAGCTTGTACTCAGAAAATATATATGGTCTTTGGCTTAAGTAGGTCTCAAATGATAAGGTTCAAAATAGCATATCAAAAATTACTACTTTCATGTTTCTAAATAGCTTCAACCTCTTTATTTCCATGGTATTGCTCTGGGTGCCACTACACTTCCTACGCAGGTTATCCTAGATATATGACATTGATTGACCTAGATTTTTTAATTCAAGATGTTGCAATCTGATTCTTGCCTTGTTATTAGACTTGACCTAATGGGCTTCATCAAAATCTTTACTCTTTAAAAATACCAATATAGGCAGATACTGACTCTTACATATCTATACCTCCAGTTTGTACAGATTAAGAAAATGATTATGAGTCTTCAGATAAAGAGGTGATATTTTTCTCAATGCCTATAGCAAGTCTTTTCACCATAGAACAATCAAGATTGTTGTTCTACCACGTTAACATCTCTTAAACTGACCTAGCCTTTGTCTCTCTACTTATAATATGAGGGGCAGTAAAGAAAGTGGAGATTTAAAGGGTATAACCGCCATTTAAAGAAATTATATAATGCAGTGCATCTATTTCAACACCTGGCAAATAATACAGATTAAAATAAGTATTAAAAGATTAGTTTTGGTCCCAGTAACTACAGTGCTAATTGCATATTTAGCCAATAATTTATAGTAATTTTTAACTGTGTTATAGTTTATAATATTTTTAGTCATGTAAACAATATACATTCTCTGTGTGAAATTTTAAAGAAACAAGTTTGTTAGAAAATCATTAAAATTGCCTTTAATACTTTCACTAGAGATAGCCACTGCAAGGCCTGATAGATTTAATCATTATCTTCAATAGATATATTAATTGCTAGATAAAGTATAGATGTGAATCTGGACAGATACATGTATAATTGTTATTGTATTGTTTATAGTTTTAAAATATGTCTAATGACTGATGTCTAATGATTCATAATATTCTGCCATATGATTGAATATAATATATTAGGATTGTTTTAGTGGCCAAAATTTAGGTTATTTTCAATTTTCACTCTTAGATATACTGTAATGAACATGTTTGTACATAAGTTTCTTTTGCACTCTAGTTATTTCTCTAGAATAGATTCTAATAAATATTTGGCTAAGGAACATGCACTTTTTATAAGAGCTTCATATGTTGATAGGTTATTTTCCAAAAAATGCAGAAATAATTTATAGTCTTACTAACAGTGGATAAAAGTGTACAATCCATTGACCCTAAGCATAACAATAACTATGATAGTAATAATAAAAGTAATAATTAAATCATCATAATAATAGTACTACTGGATGTCAAGTACTGTTAGGTGGCATAGATAAATTTTTATTTAATCTTCACTTCAACTCTATTATGTAAATACTGTAATTATTCCAATTTTGCAGATGAGGAAAGTGAAATACAAAGGGTTAATAATGTGTCCAAGGTAACTGTTTGTAGCTGGGGACCCAGGTTGTATCCCCAGGTAGGATGACTGCACAGCACACAAACTCAAGCACTCCAAGCTATTCACCTGACTATGAACTCTAGTAATACTTGATTTTTCACCTTGACCAATTTGGTCAATAAAAATTTAATTTCACTGTTTTACTTATTTTGTTAATACTGAAGAGCACATATTTTGTATGTATTATTCATTTGTATGTGGTTGGGAATGTTCATTAGCTATTTTCTGCCTTTGCCCCTGTGAGACCATTCTACTGAATTATCTTCATTAATTTGTAAGGAATATTTAAATAGAAAAGACGTTGATGGTTTATCTCATTTCCTCCCACTTGGTCATTTGCAGGAAGTGGGAGAGAGCAAAACTATCTTCTTTCACAGGGAATAATGAGGATACTTCCCTTTGACTTGCTTAGGGAGAGTATTTTTCATTTATTTGTGTACCAGGTTGGCAGTCATAGGTTATTTTCCTCAATGCTGCATTGAATTTATTCTGTTTCATCACAAATATTTTCTTGATAATTTGGGAGAGGCCAGTGTTCAGATTTGATCTCAATGATATTTTAATTTTGATGACTTTTCAAATGGCACATCCAATTATCTTTCTGGAGTTTTAAATTTTCTCTATTGTGATATGTAGACTACATTCCTTAATATCTTTAAGCATAGAGTCTGGTTTAGCAGACATTATTTTATCTAGTTTCTTTTTTTCAATTTTTGATGTGAAATAATTGGTTTTCTGAGTTCTTGTAGTCAGCAGTTCTTTCTAATCAAAATGTTATGAAATATTCTTAGTAAGGTTATTAAGATTTTTGAAAAATATAGAAAAATACTATAAAGAACTTAGTTATATATTCAGTACCTCACAGAAAATTAATTCAGTAGAATGTTATTTATAATAACAGTGGAAACCAGATTAATTTTATCTTTATAGTTTCCATAATCAAATAAATTACAATTTGAGTTGGGGGGCCCATGTGGCTATTGTGGTGCTTCTAAAATATGTCCATAAATTTTTTGACACTTGTCCTGTTGAAACATAGAGTCTAATTCCTCTCCCAATGAATATGGACCATACTTAGTGACTCACTTCTAAGGAACAGAATGTGGTAGAATTAATGCTATGTGACTTCTGAAACTAGGCCATAAAAAGGATATAGTGTCCATCTGGAGCTAGCACCCACCGTTTCTCTCTCTCTTTCTCTCTCTCTCTCTCTCTCTCTCCCCCCCCCCTTTCTCTCCCTCTTTCCCTCCTTCCCTCCTTCTGGTGATATTTGCCTTTACAGTCCAGTCACCATGTTTTCCAGAAACCCAAGCCATATGCCAAGACCCAAGTGGAGGTGGACCTCCACCAGTAGCCAGCACCGATGTGTAAGTTACATGAGTGAGCCACTTACACTGCTCTAGTCCCAGTCAAGTCTTCAGGAAAATACAAATCCAGTTTATATCAAATTGCAACCTCCTGGGAAATCCCAAGGCAGAGCTTCCTAGCCAAGCGATGTGTTCATTATGAGAATGTGTAGGAATTTATCTACAGAAAAAAATAATCCAAATGAGGCATACAAAATATCAGAATCTGAACAATCAACTGTAAGTGACGAAATTTATTATTTGGTGCCAAAATAACCTAGAGATAATTTAAGGGAATAAAAGAATTGCTATGTCCAAAAAATATATTATAACTTAAAATATCAAAAGCATTTAAAGATCCCTGTATTGCTCACTGGTAAAGTCAAAAAAAGTAGTTGAATGTAACTTAAAAATTAAATACATTGTCTATAATGACAGAGCTTATAGCAAACCATTGTTCCCATTGAGATCAAGAAAAGACAGATAAAATAACATGCATATGTATGTATATGTATATGTGTATTCAAAGTCATTAGAGACCTGCCAGGAGATCCAGGATTTGAGAAGTGAAGATCCTGGTGAAAAAAGAACCAGAGAAAGAAAGGTGAGCTTACACAGTAGGCGATCTTAAGCATTTGCCAATTTTGCTCATGACTTTAGGTACAGGGTTGCTGCTAGGATGCAAAGAAGCCAGAAGAACTTTTACGAATCTTCTGTAGATAAACAGACAACAAACTGGAGTCTGAAGCCAAGAAGGAAGCCAAGATTATGGGGCCAAGATACCTGAGAGTAGGGAAGCACCAAGAAGTGAACTCTAATACTATTTATTGATCTAGGCTGTTACCGAATTCATAAACTACACAGGAGGCAAGAACAAGAGCCTATCAATAAGCTACTGAAACACAGAGCAAAGTTGGCTCATAGTGGTGGGGATACAAAGATTAGCGTATAAGCCTGTTAATGATGATGGACTCTGGTAAACACAACATGCACCCATGTTGGAACATGTAGGGAGTCAACGCTAGGAATAGAGTCTTAAAGAAAATGTAACCAGACTTCACAGTCCCAGTAAGATGCAGGTGATTTGCCCCATTTTAGGTAACTATAAGAGGATAGGATGAATATTCACTGGATAAAAACATCATTTCTCCCAACATTTTGTACACACCGGTAAAAAATTGCCAGGCATCCCAAAGAACTGGACCTAGAGAAAAACATTAACACATGCACACACACACACACACACACATGTGCACAGATCCAAGTATTGGAATTATTCATATACTTTAACTGTGACAAATATGTCTAAGAAATAGAAGATGGGGAATTTCAACAATTAAATAGCATACATTGCAAAGGATAAAATTGAAACGCTGGAACTAAAAAAATATAATAACTGAATTAATAACTCAATAGATCTATTAATAGAAGAGTGGGCACAGTTGAAGAGATGATATATGAACGTAAACATAGATCAGTATCTATCTTTCAATATATAGAAAATATCCAGGCTGAAGCACAGAGAAATTGGGGGGGGGGTGGGCCTGGGAGGAGAGAGAGAGAGAGAAGAGGCATGCAAACAGGGCACAGTGAAAAATACCCAGCACTAATGAAATTAAGATAATGGAAAGGGAGAAAATAGAGATAAAGAATAAAAGCAATCTTTAAGAGGAAATTTCAAGAAAGTTTCCAAAACATGTGAAAAACATCACACCACTGAATAAAGAAGTATTTGAACCCCAATCAGATTGACTACAATTACTCAGACACATCATAGTAAAAGTATAAAATCTAGAGAGAGCATATTAAATGCAGCCAAAGAGGCAATAAAAAAGTACATTTGCTTAAGAGAAAAAAAAATAACATTGATATCTGAATTCTCAACATTAACATTGAAAGTTAGAAACAATTACATGACATTTTAACATGTTTAAAGATAATACAGATTGAATATCCCTTATCTAAAATGTTTGAGACCAGAAATGTTTAGATTTTAGATTGTGGGGGGTGGTTAGAATATTTGTATTATGCTTAACTAGTTGAGCATACCTAATCCAAAAATATGAGATACAAAATGTTCCAATGAGCCTTTCGTTCATTTTGAAACTCAAAAAGTTTTGGATTTGAAGCATTTTGAATTTCAAATTTTGGGGTAAGGAATACTCAACCTGTAAAAGCCAACCTAAAACTCTCTGCCAGCAAAAATGTTTCAAAAATGAATGTGAAACAAAGAATTCCAAGGTAATGAAAATCAAAGATATTTGTTGATAACATATACACTAGAATAAATCCTAATGATTTCTGGCAGATGGATATGGAAAAGTCCAAGAATAGCCAAGACAGTCTTGAATAAGGAAGAACCTCCATAGAAGACTTATATTAGAGATATAATGCTTTTAGTAAAGCAACAAAAATCATCGGAGTGATATATGGGCATAAGGTTTGATAAGGGGACTTTATTAATGAAACAGAGTAGAAAATCCCGAAATAGATTCACACATCAGTAGTTCCTTGTTTAATGACAGTCATGATATAGCAACAGAGTATGGAAAAGATGGCCTTTTTAATCAATAGTTCTATTTCAACCGGATTACTGTATGGATAGAAAAGATGAATGTTGACCCCAAACCTCACACCGTACATTTTAATGTGAAAAAGTTAAAGCTACCAAAATCTAAGATATGACCCAGGATAATATTTTAAGCAGTAAACAACAAAAGCATTAATCATAAATCAGACTTCATTATTATTAAGATCATTTGTTCATTTAAAAGGAAAGCACCATTGAGAGTAGGGAAAAAACAAGTTATTTATTTGGAAGTAATAACAAGTTATTATTCTCATCTTTGAGTTTCTGGTAAGCCACATCACCTTTGCCCTCCATGACACTTTTGTCTTGGTTCACATTCTCATTATTTCTCATATTTATTTGAAATAGGTATTTATGATGCTTATATGTAAAGGAATCATACACAGAATGTATTGTTGGAAAACAATTCTTTATACAGTTCTTAAATTTTTGTGCATCCTACAAGTAAGGTGCTAACTACCCTCTTTTTTCTGGGCTAGTTTTTACAATGTCTGAATAGCAAACAGCCTTGAAGGATACAGACAGCATATCCTCTGGAACAAAGAACTTACTGCCCAGTATAATTAGCATAATGCCCAGTATACTTGGCATAATACCTTCCTCTAGAAGAAAGATCAGGCATGCTTACTGCCATTTATAAAATATTTTAATTCTCTAATCTCAGAGTTCTTCTTTAATGCAGCACACTGAGTGTGCAGACATCTATCTGGATGCATGCACATTACCCCAGGGGACTTGGGGTAAGGGGAAACCAGTGCAAATATACTGATGCTCATTATGCTTTCTGCCATGTGTAATAAGGTCCTCTGTCTCTGACTCAGGCACCTCATGTCCTCTTCCAACATTCCATAAAACAGTGGCAAGCTAACTTCTTACCTTTCAAATAGGGCAAACCTTCACAGTCCTTGATGCATATAGACAACTCAACATGTCAAAAAGAAATAGTTAACCCAATATAAAAATGGGCAAAATTCTTGAACAAGCATGTCACAAAAAGAATATACAAATAAGCATATGAAAATTTTTCAACACCTTTAGTCATCTGGAAAATATAAAGCAAAACCACAGTGAGATAGCTAATAAAGATTGACTATAGTAATTGTTCATGAGAATGTGGAACAGTTGGAGCTCCATACAGTCCTGGAAGAAGAGAAAAACTTACTTTATACATATATATATATATATATATATATATAAACTATTTGACTCTAAGCTGAATATATGCATTCTCAATTAATGAGCATTTTATTGTGTATGGGGTTGGTAGGTATGTGTGAGTGTAGGGTGGTGTACTGTGTATGAAAATATATGCAGTAGAATGTTCATGTCAGCACTATTTTCAATAGCCCCACCTGGAACAACTCCAATGTCCATCAACAACAGCAAAGATCAATAAGATTAATAATCTATATTACTGTGTTTTCAATGGAATACTAAAACCGTGGATCAATTCCACAACATGTTTGCTTTCAAAAAGCTATTTACAGAATAGAATGTACAGTTTGATTTCTTTACTGTAAAGTTCAAAAACAAGCAAACTAAGCTTTGATGATAGGAATCTGATAACTGTTCCTTTTGGGATGTAGTGGCCAGGAAGGGAGACAGAAGTAGATGGATTGTTAGTAACATTCTTTCTTGATGTATGAATTGATTGCATACATTTTTCAATTTGTGATGATTAACTAAACTGTACACTTAGGATTGGTGCAATTTTGTAGTATGTACATTTTACATTATGAAAGAAATTACTTAAAAATTTTAATGTAATTAAATTGAGGAAGACATGGCTGCCCATACAATATGGCAGTACTCTCCAGTTTGCAGGCAAGTTCCTGGAGTGCTTAATCTCTCTACTTCTTTACTTCCCCTTCACTCTTTCAACTGAAATTTTCCATCCACCTGTCAGAAGTCATCATTACTTCTGAGTTGCCAAATCCATGAACGTTTTTTAGGTCATTTCTTTCTTAACATCTACTTTTATTTAACCTCTGCTCTGTTAAGACATTTAGCTCTTTTTAACTTCCCGGTAGGCTATTCACTCTATGTTCTACTGTTTGAACTTCTCCAAGTCACTCTTCATAATTTCCTTCTCTTCCACACTTCTCTAAATATTGACCCATGGATTTTATTTTGCATTCTTTTGTATTCTTTCTATATCCTTTTTATGCCTGTTTATTTACTGCCATAGCTTAAAGTACTTATATAATAAAAACTTGTAGAAGCTTTACTACTAAGACACTTTTCCGTCTGCAGACCCAGATTTCAGTGCCCCCTGGGAATGTCAAGCTGAATAAATTCAAAAGTTAACTTATCATGTCCCCAGACATGCTGTAGTGTTTATATTCTTTGCCTTTAATGTAACAACAACCATCTGATTGTCCAAAACACAAACCTTGTGTCATCCTGGGGTTTTTGCTTGTTTGTTTGTGTTTCATTTGTTTTTTTGCTGTTTATCTCATTTACTCTCCACAATAAATTGTTCACCATGATTCTCATCTTTGAGTCTCTGTTAAGCCACATCACCTTTGCCATCCATGACACTTATGTCTTGGTTCACATCCTCATTATTTCTCATACAGGCATTTTGCACAGCTGGTCACCCTGCCTCCAAGTTTCAAATCTTAAGACTCAGTCCCACGATGACATCATAATAGAACTGTAAAATTCCTCATCTGAACCTTCACTTACCTATACATACTTATATCTTAGAATCTGCAACACTTGTAAAACACCCTTGAATTTGTTTACATACTTATTGACATTTGTAGACTGAGACTGGGACCTTATCTTACTGGTCTCAGAAGCCACAGTGCCTGCAACATTTTAAGTACTAAGCATATGGTTACTGAATTGATATCTCTGTGATTTTTCCTGTTTGTATTTTTCCATTCGTTTACCAGTCTCCCCTATCAGACTAAGCTCACTGGGAATCAGGTCAATGTGCTTATCTGATACTCAATAAATGTTTGTGTAATGAATAAAAGCGTGTAATGGAATTAAGTTTGGCTGAAATAAACTTTGATTAGGAACTTGTAAAGGACTAAAAAGATTAATAAAATGGCTTTAAAGTAGTTCAAAGGAAGGGAATTGCATAAAAATCAATAGAATGATTGTGAGACAGTGAATTAATTATGGAAAAAGAAAAGATTAATCCCTTAACCTTTTTTAATGATGGAAAAGTTTATTTGGGAAAATTCTATTCATATACTTTTCTAGACATAAACAGATTGAAAAATAACAACTCAAATAGCCATCAATCTTATGATATTTTAGGACCAGACATAAAAACAAGCCTACATGTGTATCAGTGGCATCAGATCTTGGGGGGGTACAAAGATCATTATATTAAATAAGTTACTAGGGGGGAACAGGGATATTGTCTTTAGAAAGAGTAATACCAGACAAATTGATCGGAATGTGTTGATAGAATAATTAAGAAAACATACAGAGAGGAGATGCATGGATTAAAATTATTTAGATTTTCAAAAATCTTTAACAATACAATACCAAAGACCACAAAGCATAATCACTTGATTATATAAAGAAAACTGGATCACAAAGTTGAAAATAAAAAGCATAGAAAATACAGACACTTCCCTGAGTAAAAATAGCTTCTTAGGAAGATCTGTTCTAGATATACGATTTAGAAGAATTTGAGTACCTTTCAGTTTGAAGAGGATTTAAACCTTCCTGGATATTGAATATCCAAGGATAAGGGAACAAAAACAAAATCTCTTTATTTATGTAAGTAGGAAGAAAGATGATTTTAATAATCTAAGAGCTATGTGTCCTTAATAGTTTAGTGGCCCAAAGGAGTCTCTGGGGTTTTGAAAGCTATTGCATATTATTATGTTTGTTAGAATTGGTGACATATTATTAGAGTTGGAGTGTTCTAAGTAGCTGCCAAGAAGCATATGTTATAAAATAATTTAAAATTATATATTCTATGTGTACATTTTTTCCACAAGTGTTACACATGTCTATCCAGTAGTGTCATGCTTTCTAAAGGTTTTGCTGCTTTTGGAAGCTCTTATTAGTTATATTTTCTTTATTTTTGCATTCCATTTTATTTATAGCAGAAAACTGTGCTTATTGTTCTGCAAACTGATGATGAATTACAATTCATTTTCTTTCCTTTTTTTTATATAGTTGACTTGAAGATCATATCACAAGATGAAGGTCAGCAGGATACAAAATGACAAAAAGTGATTATAATTAATATGCTAGA
This sequence comes from Lepilemur ruficaudatus, assembly GCA_963574885.1. NCBI lineage: Eukaryota > Metazoa > Chordata > Mammalia > Primates > Lepilemuridae > Lepilemur > Lepilemur ruficaudatus. Next base: position 3,261 of record CAUYRT010099747.1, on the reverse strand, counting down.
TGATGATATGATAGTTATAATGGGAACTATGATAATTAAAGAAAAGCATAATGAGATTTTTATATTAACATTTGTAATGATATTTGTCACATTGTTAATTCAAGTTCCAAGTGTTGCATTTAATTCCGCATCATTATTTTAGGCTCTAATTTTGTTTGTGCAAAAATTTGGTTCCTGAAACTTGAATCACTATTCTGAAAATACATATGCATAATCTCTTTGTGAAAGATACAAAAGGTTGACTCTAGATTACTTATAAAATGTAAAGAATGTGACTACTCTGAAGAATGAAATTTCTGCAGTATGTTCTTCAGAAAGCAGCAAATATTATAACTCAATCATTAAAGTTTTACCGTCACTAGCTCCTGATTCTCCAGCCTGTGTAGAACAGTAACTGAGGGGAGCTCATTAAAAACTCATAGTGTACGTGACGAAGATGAAGAGACCCCTTTATTTTTGCGTAATTCTTGGGAGAATTCTGAACTCAAACACTTCATTTCAGAATTTAGCACATCAGATCTGCTCTATAATTTTTCTGTATCTAAGAGTCATGTTGAAAAGTGGCAGATTTTGAAGGTTGTAATTTTCTCTTGGAAACAAATTTATTAAAGTTAACAGCAAGATAATTCTTTTTTCTATGCTTAAGTAATATGAATTCCCAAAACAGTGTATGGAAAAAAATTCATCACAATGTAGATCATTTATCATTATTGTAGAAGACAAAAAAAGATAAAGCATTGAAGGAGGGAAAAATTGGTGTCTTTGAAGATGATACAACCGGGCTTTAAACCTGGTTCTGCCAGTTACTAGCAATATTCCTTGTTATTTACTTAACATTTCTGGGTATTGGTCTCTTCATAGGGAAAATGTAGATGGAAGATTGTGTCATGCATGGTTATTACAAGTGCAAATACTTAGTACAATATCTGAAACCTAGAAATTGCTCCAAAATGGTAGCATTCACTATTGTTACTGATGCTGTAGTAGCCAGCCTCCAAGATGGCTGCCAATCAGCCACCTCTTACTAATCATGCCCTTGTATAATAATCTCCTTGTCCTGTGTGTAAGCTGGACAGAGTGACTCACATCTAATAAATAGAATATGGAAGAAGTGATGGTAAATCACTTATAGGATTAGTTTATAAATGACTGCAGATTCCATCTAAGGCAGTTTTTTTCTCTCTCTCTCATCAGTCACTGTGAAGGAAGCCAGATGGCATATCATGAGGAAACTTAGCCAACATATGAAAAGTGCTCACATAGTGAGGACCACATTTTTGTCCAACAGATAGCAGGATCCAGGGCTTGCCAACACTTCTGATTGGGCTTCGAGGCAGAGACGCCCCTAGTCAAACCTTTTGACAGCTCCAGCCAACAGCTTCACTGAAACCTCAGGAAAAATCTTGGTCTCAAACAACCCATTTAAACTTCTCTCATATTACTAACTCACAGAAATTGTGAGACAATGAAGCACTTTCGTTTTAAGCTGCTAATTTGTTATGTAGTAATGGCTAACTTAAACAACATCATCGTTATTAAAATTATTTACAAGCCACAATTGAAAAATCATATTTTAAAGAGTTTTTCCAAAGCTTTCAAGAATTAAAACATTATTATGTACATACAAAATCTTTAATTTTTTCACTTTTTTACAAGGGATGTATGAGTAATTTAATGGCATGAAAAAAAATCTCTATTTCTCTACAGCTAAAATAACTTTTGGTAAATATCACTTTTCTGTTAGGATGACTAACAAAATAGAACAAGACAAGGCCAGGGGGAATATGTGAACATGAGGGAAATTCTGTCTTGAAGAAGATCTATCCCTTGCAGCAATAAGTGATATGATGTAATGAATGGAATCATTCACATACAGTTCAATTCTCATTTCATAACATTGTCTGCCCAAGGTTGTTTAATCACAATAAAGTAGATACTAAAACTTTAAACAATGAGAGAAAAGAGACAGATGCTTTATTGCCTGTATACATAGGGTAGCAGCATGAAGAAAATGAGAGATAAAAACTAATATAGTTTATTAGAGGGACTGTTAAGAATTAAGCTATGTGTTGGTGAATAGTAGCAGATGGGTTGGATAGGAAAGTCTGAACCAAATTATGGAAGGTAGTTTTTAATGGGTAATGTGAACTGTAGTAGGAACTATTTTAGGATTTTGAGCAATAGAATACTGTGATGATACTGATGTTTTATTAACGTCTCATTAGTACAGTATAGTATGGTGAGTGTTGTCTAGCGGGATATAGCAAGTTCCTCAGAGAATTTTATCTCTCCTGTGGATAGTCTGTATTACCGGCTGGGCATGCAGTGGACAATAAATGCTTGCTGTAGGTTATCAAAACTCATGGAAGCTAACAGTCCATGAGCAAACATTAAAGGAAATGATATGCCTTTTGACATCAGCATTGATTCTCTTCTTTTTCATTGGTGTCATGTCACATTCGTGTCTCCTACCTTAGTTTAGGTGATGAAGTTTACTGAAGGCAAGTTTGTGTTTGTGTGTGTGTATGTGTGTGTGTAATAATAAATTAATGAGAGTCATATTCAGCACAGGGAAAAAACTTTGGATTCAAACAGACCTGGGTACAAACTTGCCTGTACCACTTACCAGCTTTTAAGTTATTTACTCCAAACCTTTGTTTCTTCAAGTGTTATATGGGGGTAATTATATCTAGCTGAAGGGATTTTTGTGAGGATTAAGTGTCTGGGCTATTACGGGTACTTCATGGATTTTAATTTCCATTCTCCTTTAGCAAATGAGGAAACCACTTCCCAATTAATTAGGTCCTTTGCAATTAGGACATAAATTAAAAGTAAAAGAAATCTCAAAATCAGGGATTTACAAGACTTGCTTTTTTTTTTTTTTTTTTTAGTGAATATTTCAGTACATTTTTTAAGCCTTCCTGTTTGTTGGAAGAAATTTCCAAGACTACAGTGAAGCTGTTATACAAATTTATTTTCACAGAATCTGTAAAAATTATGAAACATAGGTGCTTTATTCATTGCTTTATTTACCAACCACACCACACACACACAGACACACACACACAGACACACACACACACAGACACACACACACACACACATGACAAGACATTTAGGTTATGGTTTCCTTCTAAGTCATGTATCCTAGAAAGAAAACATTCTTCAGAACATTTGAAATTCTTTCACCGCATTGCCAACAGAATATTCTGCCAACTAGTAAGCTAAAACCCCGGCCTTTCAAATACTTGTTTTACTAAA
>CAUYRT010099740.1:0-18250 GCA_963574885.1 Lepilemur ruficaudatus | reverse complement strand
GAGTACATGTGGTGCTTATTTTTCCATTATTGTGATATCTCACTTCAAAGGATAGGCTCAAGTTCTATCCAGGATAATATGAGAGGTGCTAGATCACCATTGTTTTTTGTAGTTCAGTAGTATTCCATGGTATACGTAAACCACATTTTATTAATCCACTCATGTATTGATGGGCTCTTGGGTTGTTTCCACATCTTTGCAATTGTGAACTGTGCTGCCATGAATATTCAAGTCCCCATCAATAAATGGGCAAAAGGCATGAACAGAAACTTTCAAAAGAAGACAGAAGAATGGCCAGCAAATATATGAAAAAGTGCTCATCATCTCCAATCGTTAGGGAAATGCAAATCAAAACCAAAATGAGATATCACCTAGCTCCAGTGAGAATGGTCTTTATCAAAAAGTTTCAAAATAAGAAATGGGAAGTGGATGTAGAGAGATTGGAACACTTACAAATTAGTACAACCCCTGCGGTAAGTAATTTGGAGATATATCAAAGAACTAAAAATAGAAATACCAGTTGATCCAGTAATCCCACTACTGGGCATCTTAGCATGTTTTAAAATGTACTTTGATTTTCACTCGTCTCTAAACTTACTTCTTTTCTGTGGGTCCTCATTTCTTCCTGTTGCTCATACCAAACCTTAGAGTTTCCTGGACTCATCTGTTTCTCTATAATTCCATATCAATAGTGAAAGCTAACAGTGATTACATGTGACACATACGTACACACAAAAAAATACACATGCATGCAAGGAACTTTCACAGCTATCAAAGGTAGGTAACATAGTCACACGTTTTTCACAGATAGGGTATCATAGAAAGTTTAAGTAGCACCCGGATCTACAGTAAGAAACAGGCTATTTTGGGATTTAAACCAACATTGTCTGGCTTCAGAGTACATACTCTCAACTACACTATTATACTTTCAAAATATAGTTAAAATCAAATCAGAGTTTAAGGCCTTAACAGTTACTGATTTGCTCTAAGCCACCAGTGTCTCTTAAGTGTAGCATTGCAGGCACCAGTCTTTACCATACAGGCCCTGCTAGAATGCCCTCCTCTGCATATATGCTTGTCTTGCTGCCTCCCTTCCTTCAGGTCTGTTGCGATGTTACCTTATTAAAGAGGCTGCGCCTGTTCATCTTGTAGAAAATAATACCAGTCCCTTTCTCCCTACTGCTTGGCCTTGTTTTCCTCATAGCTCAAGGCTCTGTTAGATCAGGCGAGTTTTCATATTTTTTCCCCACTGCTTTTATCTCTGAGGTGTGGTAGATATTAGTAGATACTAAACAAATATTTACTGAATAAATTAATCATCTATGCATGTGCTGAAAATACTCTGAATTGTCCAGACACTTTATAGTTAAACTAAACTAAGCTGAAATCATGTTGTGAATACTCTTCTTCTTTTCAAAGGAAATTGACATAATTAGCTGCTTATTGAGTGATAAATATCATCAATTATTGGATAATTTGATGTGAAAATATCTGGAACTACTTTGTCACATTCTATTCACAGGTGGAGGTAGAACAGAATAACTATTCCACATCCATCACAAGTCTGGAATTAGACAACTTCCTAGTTACCAAAAGCTGATTTAGTTGCTATACTCCTGAGACTGTTTGGAAGGCTCCAGACACCATTCCTTTACCCTTGGTTGGCTGTGGTAGAGCTGTCCTCTGTATTCTCTAAAATAAGTTGTCTCCAAAGTGGAGTGTATGTATCAAGGTGATCCACTGGGGTGTAAAAATAAAACATTACAATGGATAATATTTAAACATAAAGAAAATTAATGTTACTGCTATTTAATATATGGAAAAATACTGATGTTCTCACTCCGTCTTATGACAAATAGGAGATTGTCCTCCCTGGTGCAAGATGTTCCATGAGGACAGGGTGGTAGTTTCAACCAAGGGAAGTGACAATCTTACTTCTTTCTTTCTCCCCTAACAAGTGGTCATGCATGCTACATACCTATTCCAGTTTCAGTGAATTTCTGGAGAATATTATTTCATTTTAACCAAAAAAAGTCTTATAAAATGGACAAGCAGCTGGAAAATATCCCTGCAAAGAATCATGGACCAATGATATTGGTAACAATATAAACAGAAGCAAACAAGAAATGATAGAGCATATATTGTTCTGAGTTAAAGCATAAGAACTTTGTCAATAACTATGGAATACAACAAACGTTAGGGTAAGAAGATTTCAAGGGAAGATGACAAAAATTGAAATGATCAGAATACAATTGAAAATGTGCGTTTAATTCTCATCTTGTTGTGTGTTACACACTGAGATAGTGGTTAATGATAGTGTTTAACCATAATCATTAGTAAAACTGTTAAGAATTAAGCAATAAGAACTGTCAATCTAGATTTTATTGAGAGTAGTATTAATAGTTATTTTATAGGAAGTTTTTTGTGAAAATAATGAAGATATAAAATAAAATATGAAATCATATAGCATTACTTTTATCATTTTTTCATCTTTTAATTTTTAAATGTTAACATCTATTTTGTAAGATATTTTATACATACCAGTATGGCAGTATAAATATATAAACTATAAGTAAATAGTATACATATTTGGAATACATGCTCAAAAAATTTTAGTGACGGAGGTGCATGATTGAAATGGATTGGCACTGAAAGGCTCATAATCTACACATGGTATTCACATAAATCTCAAACCACTAATGGAACTTTTTCAAGCAATTGATTGATTATTCAAGCAATTGATTAATTTGATAAATATTTAAAATCCATTACACAGACTAGTTCTATGCATAAAAAAAGAATGAATGCATTAATGGCAAAGGGTCTATATTAAAAAATGAGAATTTTGAGAATGTTTTAGCTGGTTTATTTTACATGTGGTGAAGTTAGAATAATTCATCATATTACATAAACATAAGACTAGGCTTTCAAATATGGTGTGAAGAACAAAATAGCAAAAATAAAAACAAATGATATTTTCACATAGCAGTTAAATCATTCTTATGCATGAATGAACTTATATGGATTTTCAACTCCAAAAGCTTATTTTTCATAATAAATTGGTATACTTAACATAAAAACTGTATAATTTATACTATACACCCTTAAACACTAAATGTTTTAAGTATAAATGCTTACTTCGATGTGAATTATATTGTTCTTGTTTGTAGAAAATATAAACATTTTTAATGTAATGCAATTGTGTCTCTAAGATATTAAAATATTATTCTTGAAATATACAATATGTATTAAGTTTGCAATTAGATAATAGTGTATATTTTATAATAAAATATCTGCACATGGTAATCATTCATATTTATGGTTTTTAAATACAAAGTATTTTAGTAAATGCAAGAAAATCAGCTAATTTTGTATTCCACTTAAAGTTGAGTATTTAAAATTAATATAAAATCTGCTTTTGAGAAATAATTTGTTCGTGTATGTTTTTTACTTAAAAGTTAGTAGTATATTGAAATGAACACCCAAAATAGCTAAAAGAATAGTAAATCAGGCTGTTATGTTCTTACATTGTACTTGAATATCATAAACTCTTTAAACTTCCCAATTAGAGTTAGAGTATTTAAAATTATTTTAAACTTCCCAATTAGAGTTAGTGTATTTAATATTATTTTTGAATGAGATGAATAAAATTTTCAAATTTAATTTTTTCAATGAGAGGAATAAAACAGAGATGAGATTGTACTTTATAAATATCAAGCTTTTTAGAAGTATTGGGAAAATTTTTATAACATGCTAACTTATATCATATTTAAATTATGATTGCAATTTTTCAGTTGGGAAATAGTGATTTACTTACATCTTATTCAAAGAGTGTGATTTTGATTTTGCTGCTTGGGATTCCAGGAAAGAATATGTTAGGAGAAACAAAATCTCCTGAGCCTTTGTGGAAGTTTTTTAAACCCACTGTGTTTTTCTTCCTTTGATATAGAAACTAAAAAATAAAAGAAAAAGAAAAACAAGAAAAGAAAGAAACTGGAAATCTTAAAAAAAATGCTTCAAATAGAAAGAGAAATTCACAATAGTTCTATTTCCATTCCCAGGCTCAATTGGTATTTCAATTAAATATGAGGTAGTCAAGTAGGGTAGTCAAATAAATGTAAGATAATGAAAAGATGAAGAGCTCTTAATATAATCATCCTCAATTTAGAGTGCAGATAATAAAGTGAGCTCACTGATGGCAAACTCAAATGCAAAGCAGTCCAGGCATTAATATTTATCATGTTCAAGGAAGTTCAACAATTGAACTAACATGTAAGTAGGGTGAAAATTTTTAATACCTTCGAGACACAAATTGCTTTTCTGTAAAAATGTTTGCATTATCTAATAATCAGGAGCAATTATAATTCACATGGTTGTAAGCATTTGACCCTTAGATAAAACTTCTTAATGAAAAGACATTGCCATGATTTGGGTATTAGGACATTGCACCTCCCACTTCTAATAAGTCAAGTAAGGCAGTCACTTTCACTTCCAAAGCATCTGTCTCCGCAATCTGCCTTTCTTTGTCACCTCCACTACACTATAGCCCCATTTCAGTGAGATGATAACATCTCTCAACTTCCCTATTAAAATATCCCCCTTACTCCTAATCTTGGATTCACATCAGCTTCCACTTTCACAACCTAAGTTATATTTCTTAGAGCAAACACGTATGATACTGACATCCCTGCTTAAAATAACAAAGAATAATAATAATGGTAATAGCAAAAAGCAAGCCCAAACAAACAAGTTAGCTACCTATTGCCTTACAGATAAGTTTATGACCCTAGCACCTGATCTTTTCCAGTAATGGCAAACTTTTTGATTGTCTCATCAGAGCACATATGACCTGTTAAATGCACTGGACCTTTACAAATTTAAAGGTTAAAAAAGGACACAAGAAATAAATTTTTTTGTACAGTCTGAAAATGTCTTTATCAAAATATGTATTTATGTTACTGTGGTGTATTTAATGTATGTTCTCAAATTTGTTGATATTCCTGCCTCTTGTAGGTGGAGCTTAAATCTCTTCCCATTGACCTTAGATTACATGTCCAGTTTCTGCATAGGCAACTTTAGTTTATGAAAGGAAGTATAGGAAGTTTTGATACACAGAGATATTCTATATATTTGTAAAGAGCAATAAAATCAGTCATCTTGAACTTTCTGGAGTCTCTTAAAAATGTCTATTTTGAGTAACTTCTCAAAGATTTTTCTACGTAATTGAAACAGGTGAAATTATGATGTAAGTTATAAAATTACTCAAAACTGTATTGAAAACTCTCTTGATTAATAATATATTTATCAGGACTAGATTTTCAATTTGGGGGTTAGTAAGATGAAAACTAAAGCAACTTACAGACCTTTGTTTTCTTTTCCTCCAAATTTAAATCACACCTGGTGTAGAGGCTATTGACTTTAAAAGGTCATTTACAGTTTTTTAAAAACTACTTTTCAGAGCAAATTTATGAAATCAAGTTAAGAAACTGTTTCAAATTTGCTTAAATCACAGACCCATGAGCACATCTCGTCCTATTCCCCAACCTCCTAAGTAACCAGTCAGCACACACAGATGTTAATGGACACTTGAAAGACAGTCCTGTGGGAACCTACACAGATGTGGTAAGCTGTATAGTACTAGCTTATTAGTAATAGCATTTAAAGAGTGGTGTTATTTTTGTAATTTATATCTGGAAATAAAATTAATGCTTTATTAAAGTTTATTTCCTTTTGCTTAGTCCTCTGTGAACATAGAAAACTGCATTTCCCTCCTAATCACTCTGTGTATGAGTCATTTCTATAATCAGATCACCCTTGTCCTTCCTTTCTCTAAGCTAAACAAATCTAATTCATTTAGTATCTTTATTTGCCAAAAGGTTAATTATCTTTGTTTCTCTTCTTTGACCTTCTCCTATTATTCTGCCTTTTTTTTTAAAGGTCAGCATCTAAAATTTGACACAATTATAGAAACCTGATTGATGTAGAACAGTGGAAAGACTGCTTTTCACTTTTTCCATAATTATTTTTAAATTCTTCCTAGTATCTCACTGGATTATATTTTATCATGGCATTTCACTGTATATTTCACCATGGCCATAAATGCCAATTTTAGTAATCTTTTTGTTTTTAATCTGATAGATTAAGCATTTCCCCAAAAAAGTTCTCTTTGCAATTCATTCCCACATCAACAATTTCACAGCTCTGATGGTATCATTTATCCTCGTCTTTTTCCTCTCCAGTTTATATATCTTCCACCATCAGACTAATTTTCTTAAAGTAGCACTAGTTACCCTCATCCTGCAGGAGGCCATTCCTTGTTAATTGTCACATCAAGTCCAAGATCTTCTGGCTAGTTGCAAGGTGTTCCTTATTCCATCCCTAGACTAACGGTGGACTGTCTACGCTCAGTTATATGGCCCGGAAGATTTCTCCTATAATATTATCTTCCTGCTCTATAATAGCATTTTTAACACTCTAAGTTATATTTAATTGTCTTCCTTGTCCTACTCTAAACACAGACTATTTGATTCACCTTTGTATCTTTGTAGCCTGGAGTTGTGTGCTAGTACTAAAATAATGCATGCTGTTAGCAGAATAAATGCATAAATTAATTAACATACAAATAATATTGTGAAAATATTAAATTAATATATTTTAGATACTTCATAATTCAAGTTTCTCTGCAACTCTTTAAAAGCATCTGAATCAAAACTTTTGTCTACCCCATAAAAGGGGGAAGCGAGAATGTTATCTTGAAAGGAGGAGACCATGAAAAAGCAGTGGTCCCATGAAATCAACTGTGCAGGGAGGGAGAAGGAGGAGGAGGACAAGCAGTCAGATTCCAGGTTCATGAATCCTCATCTAGGTTATAACTTCATAGGCAAAGGACCACTTAACTATAAAATGCTCCCAAATAGAGGAAAAGATTGGATGTAGCAGGTCTTTTGTTTATCTTCCCATTAGGGAATCTGGACCGCCTTGAGAAAGTCCTATACCTACACAATTTTAGAAGAGAAATGGTCCTTGGTTTCTTTAGATTCAGATAAGGGCTTCAGAGTATTCCTTATGCCCATGCATTAAGTCTTAAGTGCTGTGCAGAGATAGCTTAGAGCCAGTAGCTCTATTGTATTGAGAGTGCTTGTGGATCACGTTACAAAGACTATAGCTTAAAGGACCTAGGATACATACTGAATGAAGGACATGTTTGAAGGCCCAGGATTGAACAGTACTAGCAAGAGCCATGGTGGGGATGGATCCACTAGGAGGGCCCAGCAGGATCTGACTATGGAAAAAGTGCAGATGAGCTGGCCCAGCCACAACTTGCAGCCTAGATGGCAGGAAGACACCCGCTGTTAAGGAGTACTGATGCACGAGCCAGAGGACACCCCAAGGATCTAATTTAGACCTTAGGTCTAAATTCCATTATGATGAAGGTGCATAATCAGTTTTCTACATATCAGCCATAATAAGGAGAAGAATCCTTAGAAGACTGGACATTTTCCCCAAAGGAGACTATTTTAAAATGAAACAAGCTGCGTTACTTTTACCTGTCGTTTTTCAAAGCTTCCCTGCTCTTAGCAGAAATGGAAACTTGTGAGTCTAGTAAGAATTAATACTAATATGTTTTCTAGCATATCTAAAGGGTGAAACACATTTTACTCATTAACAGATAAATAAGAGGATTATGTGCCTCATTGACACTGGGGCGGATGCGTGGGACTTTTTGCCCCTTCACAAACTCTGGGTATTCATTCTAACCCTGCATTCACAGTCAGAATAAAAACTTCCCACAAAATCCAGATTTAACATATATACTCAAGCCTCTCACTGAGTTGGCATTAATATCTATATCCTCCCTAAACAGATTTTCTAGTCATAGTAATCTCTTCGTTGTTATACACAGTTTCCCGTCTTTGTGACTTTCTTCATAGATTACTTCATCTTTCCCATTTTTTCTAGTCCACTCCTACTGATTTTTAAAAATCAAGTAGATATCTACTTCCTAGATACTAGCATACCCTGCATGCTAGGATTTCAGAGATGCACAATTTAGCTCTTAATTAAATCTGTACTGCTCATTTTTCTTTATTAGACTTCCTTTAGCAATTAGACTTTGAATTTCTTAGGGAAAGTATGCATTGTTTATACTTATTAGAAAAATTGTCATACTCTATGGAAAGTTTGATAAGTGAGTACATTATCTAAGCTTATGGCCAGTGATTACCTTTCTAGGTCTACTTCATTTGTAGTTTTGTGACGTCATACTTTTTGTGACGTCATACATTGTAATTGCACATTAGTGGTTAATTTCGTTTCCAAATGTAGTTTTCTTATTGATTTCATACCTTTGTATAGTTGTTTAGACAAACGTGTATTTTTAGTTCATTTGTTTTTGTTTTTAAATTTTGCTATGTGTCCACATATTCAAATATACATGTTTCTTATTTTCAAGTATCATTATAACATGTCTAAAATACTGTAAAGAAATAAAAAGCATGGAGTCAGAAGAACATTGGATAAATGCCTTAATTTCTCTGAGCTTTGTAGCACCCTCTTAAAAGCATTAAAAAACACTACTTCCTACTTTATTCTAAAGACCAAATAAGAAAGTATATGAAATCATATTTAAACCATGAAGAACTATAAAAATATTGTATTCTTCAGAAATACCAGATATTTAAAATTACTACAGTGCTAACTAATTGAATTTTTCTAAACAATTTAAAACAAAATGTTATGTCATATTATGTGTACTTCTGTAGATGTCAATAGTTTATTGATTAATCATTTATTAATTAATAAATTAATTAATTTATTGATTAATTATTGATTAATTAATAATCATTGATTAATGATCAATGATTAATTGATTAATCATTTTATTATTTGCTTCAAATATAACTGAACTTCTAATTGTCTAATTTAGTATGACAACTATAATGATATATTTTAAACAACTATTCTGAGGGGCAAATTTTCTAGGTAAATTACAACAAATTTATGGATGTCACTTACATACATTAAAGTGTTTATTAGAGTCTCCACTTTTCTGACATCAAATCTGAGGATTTAATTTTACTACTTTTCTATGTCTTTCTTTGAAATAAAAGGCCTAAATGAGATAAAGAAGAAAAGGATGATAGAAGATGTTGAATGATGACAATTACAGTAAAGTTAGGTTTAAATAACAATGTGGCCTGTATTCCAAGAGAAGGCATTTTTGAATGGTACAAAGAGGTATGAAAGGGCCAGGAAAATGACCATTGCCTCCAGTTTGGGACATAAAAGATTATATGTACATAAATAAATGTGAATATACATGTATGCATGCACATGCACATGTATATTTCATAATTTCTTTTTTTTTCCTATATCCGATATGTACTCTATTGCACTCAAAGTGAGAGCCCTGGGAGATCATTTACTGTGTCATGTGTTACTGATCAACACCCAACCCCAGAAAACCATTGTTTCCAGAAAAATCTTACACTAAAAAATACCTGGCATTTCAAGCTTGATTGGCAATTTCCATTTCATAAACAGTCTCATATAGTCATATCAAGAAAGAACTTTTGAACATATAAGAGTCATTACATAATGTCTTGTTCTTGGTTTTATCATCTCTGAATTGTATACTTTTCATGATATTGCATTTTTTAATCAAAACTAGATATTGCTATGCTGTTCATAGAATACAAAAAAGAAAAATTCAGTATTAAGGACAATCACAAAGTATAACTGTCATTTCTATCTGGCTACTACATTTCAGATCAATATGACAGCAGCCAGGAAGCATAAGAGGTAATCTACTCACTAATAAACTGTAAATGAAGCTCTGTGATTTATTATATTTTTAGAATTTAATGTGCACATAAATATTTCAATTTTATCATTCCAAATGTATTCAGAAACATTCTAATAGATAATTGGAAAACACCAAAGTCATGAAGTCTGAGGTTTTAAAATTAAATTATTATACTAAATGGAAATAACCAGTAGTGAATGGTTATTTTACTTATAATGTATCATACTTCATATTTTACTCATATAAGCTTTCTCCAGGAATGTTCTTTCTTACTGTCTCTATTGGCTTAAGTCCTACAAATCCAGAATAAGGGAACCCTTTATACCTATAATTTCCAATTGCACTTTATTTTTATCTCTAGTGGCATACAACTTTCTGAATTATACTCATGTATCTACGTATCTCTAGTTTTCCATATTAGGTTCTATTAAAGGTATTTGAAGATATAATGTGTCTATCATCTCATTATTTTCTACAGAACCTGATACAGTGCCTTACGTAGAGTAGATATTCAGTAAATATCTCCTAAATCACTAAATTTGTGACATTATTATAGGGAAGTTTCCTAACTCACTTTTGTTCGAGACATAAAATTAATAGATGTTGCATTCCCAAGTAGCTTGTAAACATAACTCCAAGGAGACATTTTATGGCAAGTACTTAAGAGCCAGTTGAAGAACTCACTCATATCTAGCATATAAAAGGGTCGGATGTGTCTATAGAATATTGTAAGGAGGGTGCAATTGGAAAGATCTAAAATTCCAATCTTCAACAATGTGTAGAATGCATGCCCCTCACCTAAAGTCTGTGAGTGCAGCACTACTTGAAAAGCTTATGATTGGTCTCCTGATGCTAGAGATTCAGGGACTGATGTCTGACCCATGCCTGACAAAGCTGAGGGTGGGAATCAGAAGGTGAGCCTGTGGTGGCTGAGAAGTGGAATCAGAAGATGAGGGAGAGGCCTAGTCTATACTAGGAGAATTGCAATTAAAGTAGCCCGACATGGGGCATGTGACCACAGAGCACCAGAGCACAAGGACACTTTAAGATGGTACCTGTTCAGTAAAAGCTTTTTGTTTCACCTTCCCCACTATTCTCAGGCCCACCCAAAGGTATGGCGAAAATAAACATCAGATATAATAGATATAATAGAAGAGAGAAGGCCTCCTAATCTATTTTCAAAACCACAGGTTTTCACCTGCAGAAGGTACCAGCTGGAAGTTGAGTAATATAACTTACTGTTATTCTTTTAAAGAGCTTTCTTGAGGTATAACTAACATAAATACACTGCCCACTTTAAAATGTAAAATGTGATAATTTAGACACTGTGAAATTATTACCCTAATGAAGGTAGTGAACATATCATCACCCCCTCAAAACTCTGCATGGCCCTTTGTAACACCTTCCTCTCATCCATCCTAACTCTCACCCTTCCATCCCCAGACAACCACTGTCTGGTTTCTATTGCTATAGGCTAGTTTGCATTTTGAGTTTTATATAAATGGAATTATATAATATCTATTCTTTATTGGGCAGTGGGGCTCCCAGATTATTTTATTCAGCATAATTATTTTGAGATTAATCTGTGGTATTGCTTTCATCAGTGGTTCACCCATTTTCATTGTTGATATTCCATTTATTGAGTACACCATGATGTGTTTATTTATTAATCTATTGATAGACATTCGTGTTGCTTTTGGTTATTATAAATATCTCTGTTATAAACATTGATGTGCAATGTATAGACATATATATTTCTTCTTATTTCTTTGGGTAAATACCTAGGAGTGGAATGGATGTACCATATGGTTGACACATGGTTAACAAAAAAACAAAACAAAGCAAAGCAAAAATATGTGCTAAACTGTTTCTCCAAAGTGGTTGTATCACGTCATATATACATCAGCAAGGTATATGAGCTACAATAACAGGAATGGTTGGCCTTTTTTAATACTAGCCATCCTCCTCAACACATCATAGTATCTCACTGTGGTTTTAATTTGCATTTCAATAATGATTAATGATGTTGAGCATTCTTTGGTGTGTGTATTTGAAATTGACATAAGAATAAACAATTTAAATTATAGAAATTATGCAGTTTATATGACTTTCAGTGACCATAAGTCTATTCTTGCTGATGTGACATACCAGTTATAACTGCATGAACTTCTTTACATTTCATTATTTCAATAAACTGACCCAATAGCTCAGTAAATCTGTACACGTTGTTTGTTAAAAGTTACATAAAGTTATTGTTGTAGCTGATACTTATTGAAAGAAAACTACATTTTAGGAAACATTAGAGTAAGTTTTTAACTGTCATAGCACCAGACAAGACATTTACCAAAAATAAATGCCAAACAGAATGATAATATGAGGTCCACTAAATATTTTTTAATGTTTCAATATAGGTTTCAAACAACTGCTTCAGACTAGAGACACTACATTAAGTATCACCTAATAAATGAAAATTAAATATATTAATCAAATCAATAAAATATGACTACACAGTTAATTTCAAATTATTTTGTTTATTTTAAACTCCAAAAAAATGTGGGATAAAAGAGGCCTCAAATCCATAAAATGTTTTGGGCAGTGTTATATTTGTGGAATTTTTAATCCAGCACAGGAAGGAATTTATGTTACATGATCTTGGATTCATTGTTTTATTCTCTTTACCAATTATCCATACATTTCTCCCAATCTATTTTCTAACTTGGCTAATATAATCTCCTGTAGTTATTCATTGATTCAGTAAAAGTCCTTCAGTAATTTTTTCTTGTTTAAATGGGGAGGTGGTAACACTGATGAGCAGCCACAAGATATTTCCAGTTTGATAAATGCAAGTCCTTTGACATTACATTAGACCTTTTGCATTATTGATCTAATGAGGAAGAGGAACATAAGAACGGTGATTTAATATTAACTCTCAATACTAATACTTCAGCAGCATCCTGTACTGTCAGTCTACTAGGATGATTATAACAAATTGGAAAGAAAACTCACCCTAATAAACTGCCTTATAATAAAAGATAAAATGATCGCAAACTCAAAAGTTTCTTTTGCCAAAGTATACATAGTCTGAGAAAGTTTAATTAATTTTTGATATAAGTTTTCAATCAAATTTCACTTTGGAAAGTGAAAATGCTAAGAAAGAAAAAAAGTGATTTCTACCGGTCATGGCATATTTTCAAAACCCTGTTCAACACCTTTTACTCAATATCACCAGTGGTCAAAATGGAAGACAAGATGAATTACTTTTGCTGGGTAGAAATCTAAGAAATATTGTCCTTTAATTGGTTATAACGTCTTGGTGGAAGTTGCTCGATCTGCCAATTACTGTCATATTATATCAATCTTTTAAACACTTTATAATCATTTATCAGTGTAAATATTCATTTGCTTAAGTTACAAAACATGACATCAAAAAGCTAATCCAAAAAAATAGAAAAGCAGGTAAAAATATGTGTGAATAAACCCTGGAAATTTTAGTAAATATCAACTGAGGGATCTTGAACGTCAAGATCAAAATGAAATTGATCATTAATATGGGAAAGAAGTCTTGAATCCCTCTAGATGTCTCTGAGGAGAGGTATTTACAGCACTAAAATAAGTAATATATACCTATATGTAATATATATGGATTTATATATACATACATCTTGTGTACGTATCTATCTATGTAACTAGTGAATTGGAAATACTGTTCCAATTCCACACTAGATCTGTTCTATTCCCAGACCCCTTTCCATATGATTATTTTATTTTCCAACAATGAAATACATTGCTACCATTGTCCACAGAATATAACCTCATTTGTCTTGGATTACACAGAAAGCAGTTTCAAAATTACTAATCCATACCGACACAAAAACCTTAGTAAGGTTCAGAACCTTTTAAAAAAGTATTTTTGTGTTTACACTGAAAGAAATTGCAGTCAAAATACCATGATACACATTAGTGTTTACATCTTACTATTTATAAGTTACTTGGGTTTGTTCTTTGTTCCACCCTTCACTTTGGCTGCGTTATTTACTTGAATTACAGGGTCACAGTCTGAAATGTCAGTTCCTGGTGTGCTCTTGCAAAGAATAACCAGACACACCAAAAGCAAGGTAAGCATGAGGCTAGGTTTATTGAGAAGTGAAAGACAGGATTACAGAGCAAGAGTGAGATACAGGTTTACAGAGCAAGAGCAAAGTACATTTGCCACAGACAACGAACGGACCCCTTGTCCTAACAAAAAGGCCTTGGTTATGGTGTGGGGTCTTGTTTTACGGAGTCTGAATTGGGCCCTCTCTGTGGCTTAGATATCCCCATGAACCAATTTGATTGACAGTTGGAAGTTATATGACCTGAGTCTTACTGCTCATGTGGATTTCCCATCAGCCTCTCTAAAAGCCTATGGGGTGATGGGTGGCGGTGAGCTGCAATGTAGATTTAAGCCAATGACATGATAGCATCTAGTTGTCCTAGTCACCTTCCAGATCCTGTTGTACTTCTGCACTTTTTTGTGGTTGGCAATGCTAAGTTCTGATTGACAGATTCATAAGGCATTTCCTGCTTTCCCAGATGTAGCAATTGCTGCTGGGAGTGCCTGCCTTTGTCTCCAGTAGGGCAGGAGTCCCTCACTAGCTACCTAACAAAAATACTGTTAAGTTTATTTGTTTGTTTTCTCATTTTAAGTGTTTTTTTTCCTTAAATCCTTTTTTTTTAATTTTGTTGACTCTGTAAAGTATTAATGTGAATCCAAAAGTCAAAAATGATACCCAAAATAGGGGGTCTGAGAAGCTCACTCTCTCTCTAATATCTTTTCTTCCCATTTCCATTTACTTTGTATACATAGATATATTTGTTTTCTAAGGGTGTCATAACAAAATAACATAAGCTTGGTAGATTAAAACAGCAGAAATTCATTCTTTCATAGATTTGCAGCCTGGAAGTCTGAAATTAATGTGCCAGCAGGGCCACACTCTGTCTAAAGTCTCCAAGGACGAATTCTTGTTTGTTTCTTCTACCTCCTGGTGGCTTCAGCATTCCTGGCCTTCTGGGAATATAATTCCAATATATCCCTTCATCTTTCCATGACCTTCTTCCCCCTGTGCCTCTGTGTCTCCAAGTCTCATTTTCCTATTATAATAAGGGCACCAATCAGTGGATTTAGGGCCTATTCTAATCTAATATGACCTTGATTTAACTTGACTACACCTGCAAAGACCCTACTTCCAAGTAAAATAACAATCACGGGTTCCTGGGAGACATGACTTTTTAAGGATACTATTTAACCCACTACAATGGGCAATATCATTAGTTTTAGCTTTATCATATTTGGGATTTATTATTAAATATATATTATATCATATATTAAATATATATAAATTATTAAATATATATATATTTCCTATTACTCCTTCCTGTGGGTTTTATTTCTCTTAACATTCTATGGAAGTTACTTCGCATATGTTAAAACATATCTTCCTTTTTTTTTTAAATCAGCTGCGTAGATTTCAGTGTGTAATTGTAACATAGTTTACTCAACCAATCTCATATGTTCACGAATGTATTTTCAGCTACTATTTTGCAATCAAAAAACAATGAAGCAATGAATAACTTGTTGCATGCGCAGTCTCATATTATTGAAGATATGTCTTAACTCCAAAAACTCACAAATTTGAATACAAATGTAAATACACATTTATTTTAATATATACAAAAACATTCTCTTTCTTAACTTCCTTAAAGGCTATACCAACTTATATTTTTACCAGTAATATTTGAGTGTTCTTATTTCTTCTCACTCTCTTTCTCTTTCTATATATATATGTGTGTGTGTGTGTATGTGTGTTATTTTATGTGCATATATATATAACATTTACAGGTTATAATAAATTTATAAATTCCATTTAATTATATCTAGCATATACTACTACTTTTATAATATTTTTACAATATTATGATAGTTTCAAGAATATTTTTATAAGCAAACCATTCTATATCAAAATAAATCAGAGCCACAGAACAATATGGGTCTTTAAGTGACTATTTTAAGCAACTAATAGTTGCTGTATTATACAAGTTCTATATTCCCAAATGTAGATTTTTATTATATATAAGTGTAAAAATACTTTTTCATTTTGACAATTTTTAATTTTTCCATCTTTTCCTATGAAATTGGCTTGTGGAGCCAAGTCAGTTTTATCCTTTTTTTTTTTTTTTAATTAAAACATTCTTTTGTATATGACTTGAGAAACTTAGAAATAGAAATACTAAAGGAATATTAAAAATATCATTCAGTACATTTTCTAGAAGTTCCTGCTTTCAAACTGATTCAAGGAATGTTCTTACAATAAGAAGAACAAAGGCAAAAAAACAACACTATTTGAAGGATTCAAATCTTTTCTATAGAAACATGCTTCCCTTGGTGATTATTGGGGAGAATTTATGTACTATGGAATGAACTGGAGATGCATATTAGATCCAACAGTTTTTTAGTTTTCTTGTTTTGCAGGCTCTTGAAAGGGAAAAAATTAATAAGAATAAGTAGCCTTTTGGGGAGTAGTTGGTATTCCGTTTATATGTTTGTTGGTTGTTAATGTTGTTGTGTTTTGTTTTGTATTATTATTGCAAAAGCAAAAAGTGAAGAAAAATGGTGGTTGTTAGGTTAGAGTAATGATAATTGTTACTATTTATTGAATGTTTACAAAATGATCTCACGCTAAGTGCAGTACATCAATTATATCTTTATTTCTCACAAAATTCCCATTTTATAGTAAATAAAACTGAACCTTAATGAAGATAAATCATTTATTCCCAATTCACCCAGGTAATCATTGGTGCTATCAAGTTTATCACTCAGTGTTCAGTCAGGGAACCAGAAATAGATAAATCGATAGAAATTGGACTTCATGTTATTTTAGAGGTTTGACCTCATAAAAACTGCTTAAGCAGTATCTGTAAGTATCTTGTCGTTTGTCTGACATTGGGTCTTTAAGTACACAGGGCACAGGCCTCAGGGAAGGAAGGATAGATGTCAGGTGGGTGACAGAGAGCATTAAATGAAACCCCAAAGCACAAGATAAAGTCCAAGAGGACAGAATAAAAGCTGGGTCAGTTGTTGTTGCCTCTGAACCTCAGCGTTACAAATGTTTTGCGGAAGATAGGCCCTTCATCACAGACCTAACAGAAACCTGAGGTAGGAGCTTATAAAGTCAAAGGAGGAACAGTGGGGAGGAGGAGTATTTGCAGGCTTGTTCACTGCCTCACGTTAAGGAAATGAGTTATCAAATTAGCCACAAGGTATGATAGCCACAAAATAGCTGCCGCTTCACTTTCATTCTCAAGTCTCTCACAGCAGTCTTTTCTGTAGCACACAATTAGCCAGAAACATATAAGAAAGGAAATAATGGAAAATGTATTTCGGTGTAGCTAAATTGGCATATTACAAAGCTACATTAGAATGCAATCCTAGAGTTTTGTATTTTCAAAGCCTGAGTTCTCCAATCCAGTACTATGTAGTTATCTACCATTGCCAGAATTTTAGAGACTTCTCTCCATGGTTTCTGAGCATAAGTGGAAGAAAAGCTGTTCACGTCCAGACAATTGAAGAAAATGCATTCTCAAAAATATGATGCCTAACCAGAACTGGCAAAACCTAGCATTGAGCTTAGCACAACGGCTTGGCAAAAATAAGCACTCAGTAGGTACATATTAAATAAAGGACCCAAATGGGGAAAGTAGAGAAGGGAGGGAAAACACAAGTCAGGACAGATAAGAAATCAGGACACAGAATGCCAGAAACTTGAGTGGCCTGAAGAACAGGAAAAAAAAAAAATGCCTGAAAACCAAATCTTCTGAAGTAAGAATTTAAAACCTGGTGATTCAAACTCTGGATACTCATATGGTACTTGTGATCTAATGAATAGATGGTCTTATTTTAAACTTTCTCCTAAATCTTTACATTAACAGAACTTTTAACAAAGTTCTCTGTGGATTTAGTATTTTCCATAATAGGAACTAGAAAATTCTTTGTTTTCTACCATCATCTGTATGCACAGATATAAAATAGACTTAGATTTGTTAAGAAATTAAAATGGACAGGCTTGAAACTCTGACTTGGGTAGGGCAAAGGCAATATATATAACTTAAACATTTGTACCCCTGTGATATGCTGAAAAAAATAAATAACGGGAAAAAAAGAAATTAAAATTCGTGGGGTTTTTTTGTTTTTTTTTTAGAGATGAGGCCTTACTCTATCACCCAGACTGGAGTGCAGTGGCATAATCATAGCTCACTGCAGCTTCAAACTCTTAATTTTTAAAATTTTTTGTGGAGACTGGGTCTTGCCATATTGCCCAGGCTGGTTTTGAACTCCTAGTGTTAAAGGATTCTCCTACCCCAGTCTCCCAAAGTGCTGGAATTATAGGTGTGAGCCATCATACCTTGCCA